>JADRCH010000146.1:2456941-2479059 GCA_019843965.1 Rhynchomys soricoides
GACAGACATGACACAGGCACACACAGATGCACACACACACACAGACACACACACAGAAACACACACAGACATACATACATAGACAGACATGACACAGACACATACACAGACAGACATGACACAGACACACACACAGACAGACACACACACAGACACAGACACACACACAGACACACACACCCAAACACAGTTTATCACAGATGTCCTGGAAGTCTTTCTGTAGACCAGGCTGGCCTAGAACTCAGATTTCTGCCTGCCTCTGCCACAAATGTTGGGATTAAAGGCCAATGCCACCATGCCTGGCTCTCGATTACTGAATTTTATGCCATAAAATCTTGCATAACTTTCCCTTTTTACTTTAGTTTTTTTAAAAATTCCTAAAAGATTTTAACATAATCCAGAAGCACAGTGGATTCAATTTCAGCAGTATTTCTGTGGCTTTTGCAGGGTGATCTGTGTTCCAGTTTTAGAGCTTTCGTCTGTATTTCACTTTACATTCATTAAAATAAAAAATACAGAGAAGATTGGGCTCATTTTCTCAGTGTGGACTGCAGTGTTTCCCACACTGCTAGTGTTTCAAATAGTATTTCTAGCCCTGTGGAAGTGTTTGCATTGGTTAGGAGGTGTGGAAAGTTTTCTGTAGCTGAAATGGCCCTAACTTTGTGCTTGCAAAGCTCTTTCACCCGGCAGTGCCACAGTTCAGGCCTTTCGTGTTCCTGCAGAAGTTTGCAGTGTGGCTGCAAAAAGGTGTACTTCAAAGATGCTAAGGTAACCTTTTCTTTGATTAATCACTGCCTAATTTTTGGGCGTAATTTTTAGGCTAACTATCCAGCTGTAATAAAGTAATGTAGGTTTTTTTTTTAAATTAGCATGTGAAAGTAATAGGATTTACATTTAAAAAGTGCTAAAAATAAGCAGTTTAGTCACTTAAGCATTATTAAAGTATATAAAGAAAGCCAGCATTACTTTTTTTTTTTTTTTTTTTCAAGACAGGGTTTCTCTGTGTAGCCCTGGCTGTCCTGGAACTCACTCTGTAGACCAGGCTGGCCTTGAACTCAGAAATCCGCCTGCCTCTGCCTCCCGAGTGCTGGGATTAAAGGCGTGTGCCACCACTGCCCAGTGCCAACATTACTTCTATTCTAAATAAATTTATCAGTTATAAAAGCTGACTTTTAAAAGAGTTATCTACTGCAAAATAAACGTAGTAGCTTTAAGATTCTTTATTTCCTTCTGGATTATTATTTTTATTTTGAGTCAGAGTCTTATTACTATGTAGCTCTGGCTGTTCTGGAACTCACTTTGTGTACCTGGCTAGTCTCGAATTCAGAGAGGACTGCCTGCCTCTGCTTCCTTGTCAGTGCTGGGATTGAAGGTGCCCCGTCACTACACTCAGCTAACTTTAGGATTTCTTTTATAGCTACATTCATTATTACATTCTAAGAAAAAATATGACTTTAAGATTTATATCCCATAATATAAAGGTCTATAATAAATTTCTTTAGTTTTTGTTATGGATAATTTAAATAAACATAATGGTTTAAAAACCTTAGATGAATGTAGCTAACAAAAGCTGCCAAGACAGTACTACAAGAAGCATGGTAAGTATAAGAAATCATAGAGCCATTCCTGTGGATGATTGCGTTTGACTAGAATTATCATTACTTTATGCCCAGGTAAATGAATGACTTCATTTCACAAAAGGGGCTTGATAGCTTAGAGTTGAAGTGTTCTTGCTTACGCAGGTTTCAGATGCAGCCCAGGCTGCAGTTGTCCCCTTTACTGAAGGGATGGGGACAACAGTTTGTTTGTAGCAGCCATGGAGCTGAGTACAAAGAAGCCAGTGACCTCTGGTCTTCTGTGGCTGCGTATGTGAAGGAGGGATTGTTTGAGGAAGAGAAAAGCCGCAGTAGACTTGGGGAGTCTCTCTCTCTCCGCGCTTTGCGGAATTCTTGAATGACCCTACTCCAGAAAAACATAAAAGTCAGAAAGTCTCAGAAGAAATTACTAATGGTCTCAGAAGAATCTTGGGTCTGGACAGCAAAATATAAATTAGGTATTCATATTCCAAAGTGATAATCATTAAAAACCATTGTTTCTCCATGAAAAATGGCTACATGAGTGATTGCTGTTTTATATGCTCAGAAGGATAGTGCATGCCTGTGGCTTCTTCCTCAGCAGTTCTTGGTATGTTCCTGTTTAAAGCTGTCTTCCAGCTCCAACTGTCCAGAAGCCCTGAATCTGGGTCACACTAATTCCTTGGCGTTTTTTTTTTTTTTTTTTTTTTTTTTAAAAAACATTGTTTAAACATTGGGTATTATTCTGAGGCTAAAACCTATAACTATTTTTCAGGTGAGCGGATTGCTAACGGTAGTTTCAGCACTCACTTTGTTTTCCCTTCTTTCTTCCAAGGTGATTAATAAAAATCTGGTAACATTTCTCTGTACAAGGACAGGGTAAACACAACAATATATCTTTTTGCGGATACTGTATCAAATACGGATCTGCATGTGACAGAGCAGCTCAGCCTTTGGTACTCTGCTCTTGGTTGTATTAGTTATATACTGGGATATGCTATACATCCTAGTGATCAAGTTTGGGGCAATATTAGAAGCCTGTAATTAAAATCTGTTGTCCTCAGAAACAGTTTAGGGAAGATGTTGGACAAGACCTGGTTTTGATTTATGCCGTCTTATAGCTGTCTTTCCCATGATTAATATAAAGAGATGCTTGTATTTTAAATTCATGCATTTATCATAGATACTACATTTTTTTTAATGTATCTGTACATGTATTTATATATACTTTTAGGTAGTTTTCTTTATAACGAGTAGTGGTGAGCTGATGCAAAGGTTAGGATGTGGTGCAGAAATTGGATATCATATTGCATAGCTGGAGTCTTAGGATTGATTCTGACATCGTCAGCTTCGTCTTAGATGAGACTTGATAAGGGATAAGGAGGGAAAAGTTAGCATTGGTAACTAAGGTAAGAGACTGATTAACCTTCCAGTGTTTTGAAATATACTGTCTCAATCAAAAGTTTAACATAAAATTAAACTAGTTGATATTTAGAGAATTTTATCCATCCTATTCATGAAAAGTCATTTGGCAATTTAGCCTTAAGTATTGATTTATTAGCTATTATGGAATAAAGTCTTAAAATTCTTTATGCCTCTTTTAAAGGCCTGAGACAAGGTGATCTCCAGGAGTCAGTTGTCTGAGACCCTTCCTTCCTCAGGAGTTAGGGGTGTGAGAGGTAGGGGCTGAGAGAGGAGGATAAACAAGCGTGTAAGGTGCACACTGCTGCAGACAGCAGCCCTAACCTCAGGCTAAAGCTGATGGACGCGAGGCTGAACTTAGGGGTACGATCTTCAGGAGTTACATGGTTTTGTTATCGGGTAGAAGGCACCGTTCTTAAATGGCTGTAGATTAAAACAAAACAAAAAACTGAACTTAACGTATTAGGGCTGATTTGTAGAACTTTACTTGAGTATTATTTTTGGTTTGTTTGAATTAAAATGAGCCCCATGATATGCATGTCTGGGTTTTAATGTGATAGCTGTTTAAAAGACAACAAGTAAACTACAGTACAGAATAGAGAATGCATTCGACAGAATGCTGTAAAATGACTGAATAATAGCAAATGAGTTGAATACTCAGCTCTTCCCAACCTGGAGTCTGTGGATGAATCTATGGCTTGGCAAATTCTGTATGATTAAGCTCCATCCCAGTCCTTTGAATATTCCCTGTTATGATTCAGTGTTCAGATGCTTGCTCAGCATGTACAAAGCTCAGGACTTGAAAGAAAAATGAACATGAAATATGTTAAATTACCATTGTAGACAAAAATAGTAAAAATAGATTTATCTATTTGATTAAAATGGATGGATTGTGTAAGGGGAGGACACAGAAGAGCACTGAAGGGTTTAGGAAACACTGGCTGATCATAGAGTTATTTGCATGTTATGCTTGAAGGAAAAGTTTGTGTCTTGATATCTACCTATCAGGAGACAGTGCCACGTGATAGCAGGTCTTCTGTACCACAGCTCCACAGTGCGGCATTCATTGAGGAGACAGTGCCACGTGATAGCAGGTCTTCTGTACCACAGCTCCACAGTGTGGCATTCATTGAGGAGACCAGCTATGGGTGTCAGCTTTTTGAAAGAGACATAATGCTTTTGTGCTGAACAAGTATAGACTTTTTCTTGTCAATATTCCCTAAACCATACAGTCTAACAGCTATTTACATAGTATATTTTATTTTACCTTTTAAGACGCGGTCTGGTCTCTTTATGTAACCCTGGCTATGTAGACCAGGCTAGCCTGGAACTCACAGAGATCCTACCTCTGCTTCCTGAGTGCTGAGAATAAAGGCATGTACAACTATGCCCAGTGACTAATTACATATTATTATTTATATTATACTGGGACATCTGAAATAGTCTACAGAAGATTTAAGTGTCTAGAAAATTGAGCAAAATATTATCCATTTTATGTAAGGATTTGTGCACACATATTTTGGAATCATGGGAGCCAATCCCTTCTGCAACTTGAGGGACAGCTGTAGTTTTATGAAATGGACAATGATAAATTAATATGGATAAGAGTAATCTTGGGTCAGAAAAGCTCAGATTGTAAGCTGAGTGTTTATTTTGATATATCACAAATTAATATTCTTTTCACTACTTAAGAATTTATGTTTTTTTTCCCCAGCTTTATTCTATCCATATGATTGATTTGCTTATATCTATGGAGTGTACTGTGTGCATGATTGGTGCCTGAAAAAGACAGAAAATGTTGCCAGGTCTTCTGGAATTGGACTTACAGATGGTTGAGAGCCACCATGTGAGTGCTGGGAGAGAGCTTGGGTCCTCTGCAAGAGCAACAAGTGCTCGTAATTGCTGCGCTGTCTTTCTAGGCCCCACAGCCCACCCTTTGTATGCATGTATGCATGCATGCATCCATCCATCTATCGCGTGACTATTTTGCCTGCATATATGTCTATGCATCATGTGTATGCCTGCTACCCTTGGAGATCAGAAGAGGGCATCTTGGCACTCCTGGAACTGTAGTTGTAGATGACTGTGAACCACCATATGAGTACTAGGAATTGCACCCAGATCCTCAGGAAGGTGAGCTGCTGTTCTTAACTGCTGAGTCATGTCTCCAGCCCTTAGTTACATTTTTTTTTTTTGATCTACCATTGACTTACTGCATTAAGAAATTGGTGTAGGTATTTGGTTAAAAGATCTGAAATCTGACACTCTGGACATTGGTCCCCCTGCGCAGCCATTTAGTTATGGGGTGGTGCTGTTACCGTTCTTCTAAGGAGACATAGTCTATAAAAAAAGAGCTTTGGAAAAAGTGGTTGGAGAATTATACCACAGGAACTGTAGGGCTGTGAGTCACAGCTTGTCAGTTGTTAGAGAACTGTGCTCAGTTGGCAAACACACTAGGCACACGTCTCAGCAGTGGCAGTCATCCTGTGTGCCTTTCTTACCCCCACACCTCCCCCGTTGTCACTCCATGTAATACATTAGTGCCTTTTCCCAGCTGGGATAGCCATGTGGCAGTCTCAGTCCCTGGTCAGTGAGATGGAGGTAGAAATTGTGAGTGAAGCCACATTTTTTTTTCTTCTGGAAAGCCCTCCCTATCTATCTATCTATCTATCTATCATCCATCCATCCATCTATCATCCATCCATCCATCTATCTATTATCTATTATCCATCCGTCCATCCATCTATTATCTATCATCCATCCATCCATCCATCCATCTATCTATCATCCATCCATCCATCTATCCATCTATCTATCTATCTATCTATCATCTATCTATCTATTTTTTGAGGCAGGGTCTCCTTTTAGTCCAAACCGGCCTTAAAACTTACAGTCATCTTACTTCTGCTCCTCTTAGTACTGACAGGAATTACAGGTATGGATTGCCACACTTGGTAGGAATGATGCCCCCAACCCGCAAGCCAATTTCTTGTTCCTTCTGCCTAGATATTATACATGGTGACAAGCTATAGCAATATTCTGGAAACATCAGGGAAAGGCCAAACAATTTAGCCTTTAGGAAATGAATGTGTATGTATGATTATTATTTTTTTCATAGTGTAAGAGCTGAACATGAGGTTGAGTATATGCTTGATGGCATTATGTCTCTGAGCGCTGTCCCTGTCTTAACTAGTGACCTCGAACTACAAGGCCAAGGCCAGCAATGCCTCCCTCCAAACTTACATTTTATGGTTAGAATAAACCTTTATCAAAGTGGCTTTTTATGTGGGTGTGGTGCATTTGTGTGTGTGTGCTCATGCTGTGTATGATGGGAAGTGCTCGTGCTTGTGTGGAGGGTGGAGGACAACCTGGCCGCGTGAATTCTCATTTTACCTCATGTGGGTTTGGGAGATAAAACTTTTCAGCTTGGAAGGTGTACTGGCTGGTGTTGTGTGTCACCTTGACAGAAGCTGGAGTTACCACAGAGAAAGGAGCCTCCCTTGAGGAAATGCCTCCATGAGATCCAGCTGTAAGGCATTTTCTCAATTAGTGATCAAGGGGGGAGGGCCCATCGTGGGGGCTGCCATCTCTCGGCTGGTAGTCCTGGGTTCTATAAGAAAGCAGGCTGAGCAAGCCAGGGGAAGCAAGCAAGCCAGTAAGGAACATCCCTCCATGGCCTCTGCATCAGCTCCTGCTTCCTGACCTGCTTGAGTTCCTGTCCTGACTTCTTGTGGTGATGAACAGCAATGTGGAAGTGTAAGCTGAATAAACCCTTTCCTCCCCAACTTGCTTCTTGGTCATGATGTTTGTGCAGGAATAGAAACCAAGACTAAGACATAAGGTAAACTCCCTTATGTTCTGTAAGAAATACAGTGTTCTAATCCATTTTCAGTATGAGATATGCTTAGAGTTCATCAAAGTTACAGATAAGTATGAGGCTCTAGGGTAGTCTTTTCCCTAGCTGGTGACTGTGCTCTCCATCAGGAAAGGGACAGTCTCAAGCTCTATGTTAATGAGGTGAGGAATTAGGGAAGGGGCCTATGCTAGATTATGAATCTATAGAAGTCTTGGTAGGGGTTTCTTGTGGTCAGAGACGTAAAAACTACTGTCTTACACCAATCAGCATACCAACCATTTGCCTTCTATCCTGGCATCTAAGTCTACAGAATAGTGTCTTAAAAATGTTTTCATTTTCACTAGTGTTGAACTGGTTATTGTGGAGAGAGGATCTTATTTCCCACACATATGAGCCATCTTTCCTGCCTGGTCCAAGGGAAGAATACCCTTTACTTTGTTGAAGCCATTGTAATTTGGATTTCCTTTTATGTGTTAACCATTGTCCCTAATGGATAAAATAGTTTCTATGCCCCTATGACATATTTCTGGAAACTTGGAGACTTCTGATTTTAATTTGCAAGGGATTTTTATCCTGGAATTTTGGAACTGCTTCTTTTAGACTTGATTGAACAAGCTTGATATTCAGCCAGATGGAAATTGGCTACTTGCAGGAGAGTTGAGAAATGCAAGAGGTGTTCAAAATAGGCTGCCGTATTTCCCACTGTCATCTTTTAAGTCTCTGGTTTTATCTACTTACATAACCTGTAGAAACTATAGCGCTGGAGGGAATGTTGGTAACATAGCACAATCAGGGTCAGTCTGGACTGGTCACAGACAGGAGCTTGTGGGCCTGATCCTCCCGTATGCACATGTTCACTGTTAGTTTTTCTCTATGTTAATGGATTCTAACTCCATCATGGTAACTGCATAGCTCCATGACTGAAGCATGAACATGTATGCAATTAGCATCTATTCAGGGTCACTGTAATCACCTGTTGCCTTGGTGGGTTTCAGGTTCTCCACTTTCAACAGTGGGGATTAGTTCTTGCCTGTTTCAGATTCTGTATACTGGAGTTGTATAGAGCATACTTTTTTGGTCTGGCTTCTTTTGTTTGGCATCTGTATTGTTATATGTAATTATACACTCTCCTCATTGGTGTATAGCATTCCATTATGTGAAGATACCCTGTTGGTAGGCATTTTGGTTGTTTCCTGTTTTAATTATTGTGAATACTGCTGCTAAGAATATTCTGGTACATGTGTTTTGGTAATTGTATGGTTGGTAAATATATTGTCTTGTGTATATACTTCAGAGTGGAATAGCAAGATGAGAGGGTGTCAGCAACACACAAGGTTCTTAGCTCTGGTTCTTACTAGTACTTGTTTTTAATGTAGTCATTCTAGTTTTGTGAAATGCCTGTACATGTCTTTTGGTTTGCTTTTCTAATTGTTGGGGTGGCTTTTTTTTTTTTTTTTTTTTTAAGATTTATTTATGTTATGTATTTAAGTACATACAATTGACTGCTTTCCCTTTGAGTTTTGCCTGCATCCTTCTGTAGTTGCTTTTTACTGTTGGATGTGAGGTGATATGTAGGGGGCATTTTCCCCAAATGGATGTTTAGTCAAGTATTAGAAAGGTGCTCTTTTTGTTGTAAATAAGGTAACCACAAATTTGTGGGATGCTTGTCAACTCTGCTTTATTGTGTTCTGTTTACCAGATCTTGTCCATTTGCAAAACCACACTGCTCCAGTTATAGCATTGTGGCTGGTTTGCTAACTCTTACTATCAAGGTCTCTACTTTTAGTTTTCTTTAAAATGGTCTCAGCTAATCTTGGGAATTGCCATCTGGCTAGGTAGAGATATATTTATTTTGTATGCCTTTAAATTGCACTATATGTATCCTTCAGCTAGCTGTCAGACATACTGGCATTAGTCTATTTAACCATATAGAAAACAAATCAGTATCTCTAAACTTTAAATGGATTTATAAGTTTTTGGAATGAAGTAGAAATATTTTCTTGGTTCATAGATTATACACACATTTAAAATCAGTACTCACTTTTAGCATCAATCACTGTAGTGTGCAGTAATCAGATGCTTGGTTCAAATGTATATTTAATTGCACTGATACTTGATTTTCTCATTTGTAAGTAATCAGCTGTTTTGTATACCATTATGACCAGCTCTGTAGTCATGGTGTATGCGAATTAGTTTGTTTCAGAAACATGAACCAGGAATAGTGACTGAGTCCATCTGGAAGTGTGAGTCATCTTAACATGACATTTAAAGGCAACAATCTTTGTTAGTAACAATTTGATTTTGTCAATCTGAAGACATTTCTCTCAATAACCTACCTTCTTTCCCCCTCCATTTCATGTTAATTCATCAGGTAAGGTTTTAAAGTAAAATGGTTATACTTTATATTCAAAATTAAATACTTGTAGCTTTTGTTAAAATTTTAAAATAAAAAAATCATTAAAAATTCTTTTTTTAAATAAAAAACTTTATGGATAAGCATCACATACATACATACAAATTAACCAGACCCAAAGTATATACATCAATAAATTTCTCTACCATTAGGATAGCCACTCTGAAGCTGTAGAATCGCATAGTGAATTTTATATTTTCACTATTGAATATATTTTATTCACCACCAAGAATGAAAATGTCATGACAGAATTAGAACTAGAAAAACAATTAGTGTTATGTCTTAGGGTTACTATTGCTGTGATGAAATACCATGACCAAAAGCAACTTGGGGAGGAAAGGGTTTATTTGGCTTACAAATTCTGAGTCACAGTTCATTGAGGGAAATCAAGGCATGAACTCACACCTGCTGGGAACCATGGGGGAGTGCTCCTTAAGTTGCTTGTTTTTCATGGCCCTTTTCAGCCTGCTTTCTTATAGAAGCCCGGACTACCAGCCCAGGGGTGCAGCCACCCTCAGCAGTCTGTGGCCTACCTTATCAATCACTAATTAAGAAAATGGCTTAGGCCTGCATAGAGCCTGAACTTACAGAGAAATTTTTCAGTTGAGGTTCTCTTCCCTCAAGGGACTGTAGCTTGTGTCAAGTTGATGGAAACCTAGCCAGCACCTGTCATATCCTCCTTCACAACTCGCATCCATACCACATCCAGCCCTTCCCTTACTATCTCTTGTTTTCTTTGGTGAATGGCAGGTGTAGGTAGGAGGGAGATGTGTAGAGCCCTGAGTCAAGGGAGTGTGTGCTCTAGAGCTCTGTGAAATGAGGCAGTTTGGGGAAATTGAAATATGTGGCTGCTGTAAGAACTCTAGGGAACTTTTTTCTTTTAAAAATAAGTAAACGAGCCCTGCAACGGTGGCGTACGCCTTTAATCCCAGCACTTGGGAGGCAGAGGCAGATGGATTTCTGAGTTCGAGACCAGCCTGGTCTACAGAGTGAGTTCCAGGACAGCCAGGGCTACACAGAGAAACCCTGTCTTGACCCCCCTATCCCCCAAAATAAGTAAACGAATAATTAACGATTTGTGTACATAGGAGCTACACAAGTGTTTTTCCCTCTCCCCATTTGGTTACTGAGTGCTGAGTTTTAAAAGTGAAGTGCCTGCTTGATTCAGACATGGGAACTGAAGATGGGGCAGCTTTTTGACACTTGGTGAGAATACTTACTTTTAATTATGGATAAAGAATGCACCTTCTCATTTATAATGTAATTTTAGTGGAATTAAATGTGAACAGATAAAATGCCACATAATTGTGTTCTATTTCAGTCAGATGAAAACTCAGAGCTGCTGTGCTTCTTGGCAGTCTGTTTACATGACTGTCATGTGGGCTGAGTTTCTTTTCCTGTTCACAGATCAGATATATATTTTTGCCTAAAGAGTTGAGTGACAGCATTTGTTGCATAGGTATTTCAAATACCGTGTAAACACTGGAATAGAAAAGTGAGTAAACAGATAGGATTCAGATATAACTTTCAGTCAAGAGCTGGGCAGAGCTGGTTCATAGCATATCTTATTTACATTTGGTGAATTTGCTTGCTGGTAACAGTATAGTTTGCTTCTTGTCTTTGTGTACGAGAGGTACATTTTAGGACTCACGGTGGATGCTTGAGTCATTGAGATGTACCTATATTGTCCCCCCTGCCCCTGAAAGACTTACATACTTATAATAAAGTTAATTTATAAGTTAGATTTAATGAGACATTAATAACAGTAAAAATAAACAGAACAATTACAACAGTGCAGTATGATAAAAGTTACCAGAAAACGGGTCTCTTCCCCTCTCAATACAACTTGCTGTACCGTGCTCACCCTTTTTTAGTGACATGAGGGGATACAGTGTGGTATGTGCTCATCTCCCACTTAGTGGTCATTTAGTTACCAGATCAACTATCACAGGCTACTATGTAAGTAATTCTTACTTAGCAGTCTGTCATTACATCATAGCTCCTGCATCATTCACCTCGCTTCATCTTATCACATAGCTCCTTAAATCATGAACCAAAACAAATCCTTCCTCCTTCAAGTTGTCTCTGTCAGGCGTTTGGTCATAGCATGTAAAGGTGAGTGATGCGATTCTGTTTACGGTGTTAAATATTTTTACTGTAGGAGGAGGGCTGCCAGTGAGTACCCGTCCCTCCTCCTACAATGACTGTATCCTGGCAGCCCAGGCCTCCCGAGCACACCTGGCCTTATTTTATTATATACTTCTATGCTTACTTCTTTTAAACCACTATCAAGTTGTCAGCTACTCATCACTTCTCTTGCTTTTTAATTAAATAAAAAAAAAATGTGTATGAGTGTTTTACCTGATGTATGTGTGTGTACCACATGTGTGCTTGGTGCCTATGGAGGGCAGAGAAGGGTGTTGGATTTCTTGGAACTGGGGTTAGAGACTGTTGTGAGACTGTTGTGAACAACCGTGCGGATGCTTGAGAATTAAACCTGGGTGCTTTGGAAGGTCAGCGAGTTCTTTCAGCCACTGAGCCTTTCTCCAGCCCCACTGCTTTAGCTCTGGTAGGGGTTCTGTCTCCTCCAGTGACTGTAGCAGCTTCTGACTGTCCTTTGCTCAAACCTCAACCCTACTGTACTCTTAATAACTTTTGTTTTGTTTTGAATTGGCTCAGCTGATCCTCTTTGCTTTAGTTTCTTAGTTTCAGAAGACTTCAGGGACTTCACCCTGCTGCTTTCTGCTTTGAAGCCAGAATAATTTTACTGGGATGCATGTGTAGGAATTCTGGGAATTCCCTAAGTGATACTCCTTGGTTGGGTTTACAGTTTGACTAGAAAGGGCCTAGAAAGTGCTCACTAGGGAGAGGGATTGGCACTTTGGAAGGCTTTTCCTGTTTAACTAAGACTGGAGTTCTTTTAGGCATATTGATTATATCAATATGTACTCAAAAATCAGTCATACTGTTTTGTAATATATAGTTTTATTTCAGTGTATTGATATGATGATTGTTGCAAATATAATTGATCTATTATATACAGTTGATTTGAAATGTTGGTTCTGCCTTTTGTAGCTCATAGTTTTATAAGCTATTGGCTTGTTCCTATGACACTCTGCAGTATTTGGCTTACTTTATACAGTATTCATTTAGTTAGCAGAGAGAGTTGATTTCTTTCCTTTTCTTCCATCTCTTTTTGTCTCTTTCCCACCTCTCTTTTTTCGTCTTTCTTCTTCTCTCTGTATTGCCTAAGCTTGCTCTGAACTCTTAAGGCTCAGGTGACCCTGTCAGACTCTGAGTAACTGAAACTACAGACTAGTGTTGACTAGGGAGAAATTCCTAATTTCTAATGGAGGTCAGTAGTTTTCTCAGTTCAGTTGGCCTGAAAGTCAAGGGAAGAGGTTGACAGCTCAGTTGTTCAGTGGAAAGAGTATGTTTGCTAGTATCAGGACTATTGATATCAGTGTAGTTCAAAAAGACATCATCTGTCTTACTCTTCTTATTGTAGTAGCCAAATACCTGACAGAAACAACTCAAGAAGGAAAGATTTATTTTGGCTCACAGTTTCACAGGGTTCAGTCTATTATGATGGTAAGGTTTGGCAGAATAGCTTTTACTGTGACAGACAAAAACAGCAAGAAGTGGAGAGAATACAGGAATGGCCAGAGCAAGATAGAGTCCTAAGGATGTCGCCCCTGACCAGCTGCTTCTTACTGGGCCCTAATCTTCACTATCTCTAAATAATGTCACATGACACCATTGATGTCTTGACCTGTTACTAGAGTCTTTAGGATCTAGTCACTTTCCGAAAGTCCATCAGTTGGCAATCAAGTGTCCCACAGAGGAGCGAATGGAAGACATTTTGTATCTGAACCATAATACTGTTGGAATCAGTTAAGAGGCAGTTATTTAATTATTGTTGCCTCTTAAGATAGTTCAGAAACAAACAAAAATTAATAAATAAGCAAACCCAAAACCCCAAAATAAAAACAAAAAGCCTTGCTGGCTGGGCGGTGGTGACACACACTTTTAACCCCAGTATCCGGGAGGCAGAGGCAGGTGGATCTCTGAGTTTGAGGCCAGCCTGGTCTACAGAGCAAATTCCAGGGCAGCCAGGGCTACCCAAAGAAACTGTCTTGCAAAGAAACCCAAACCCTGTCTTGCAAAACCATAAAACCCCAAACCAAATACATACGTACATACATACATACATATACACATATAGTCATAAATAAATACATAAAATAAAAATTTAAAAAAGCCGTGATGTGGATCTCAAGCTGGTTTGAACTAATGAACCTTATAAACCACTGTTTTGAGAATAGTTTTCAGTGGAATTTTTTTTTTTATTTTTCTATTGCCAAGATCTCTCTCTCTCTCCCCCCCTCTGTCTGTCTGTCTGTCTGTCTCTCTCTCTCTCTGTCTCTGTGTGTCTCTCTGTCTCGCTTAGAGACAAGCTGTCACACTGAAAATAAACCAATTATTGTGACAATAAAGGTATTTTAAGACTATAAAGCATACTGTGGATATGAAGTGAACACTAGTTTAGAATTGGCGTTTCCTATTGCTTAATGGTGAGAACACAAAGTTGAGACCCTGTCATAGAGGCTCTGCCTTGTTTCTTTGATAATTCTTTGACTGAAAATATAATCCAACTATTGTTGATACCTTTTTGTATGATCATTAGGCAGATTTCAGCCTTTTTGTATGATCATTAGGCGGATTTCAGTTAAAGTTGTCATTTAAAAGTAGTTTTACTTAAATATTAATTAAAAGCAAATTAGATGTTATTTTCTGTGTTTTTATTAAAACATTTTTATGTATTTGTGTAGGCTTCTGTGATGACTAATCGTGATTGTCAACTTGACACCTGGAAAAGGGAACCTCAGTTGAAGAATTGATTCCATGGGCTGTGGGTGTATCTGTGAGGAATTTGTTTGATTCCTAATAGATGTGGAAACCTCAGCCCATTGCCTGTGGTATGATCCTGGGCCATGGGTTCCAGCCACATCAGACAGGTAGCTGGCTTGTGAGTCTGGGAGTAAGCCACTAAGCATCTTTTCTCTGTGGTTTCTGCCTTGTCTCTCTCAGTGAGCTGTTGTGACCCGATAGTGAAACAGACCTTTTGGTCATTGTGTTTATTTTTTATCTCAGCAACAGATTGCTCTGTCACTATCTGCCTTGATTCCTTGAGAGAAGGTCTCTTACAGAACCTGGATCTATGCTTGTGGCCAGCAAGCTCCAGTAGTCCTCCTGCTTTTATCCTTCATGGCATTGGGGTCACAGGTACAGGTACAAATGGCCTCAAGTGGCTGACACTGGGCACACACAAAGCATACCACACACATCACACACACAGATCTCAAGCACCCACTATCTATCTATCTATATATATATGTATAGTGTATATACATATATATTTCTATAATAAAATCTCTATATAACACATTATATATATCTATATATTTATATATCTACATCTATCTATCTCTCTATCTGTAGTAGATGCTTGAGATATAAACTTAGGTCCTTACATATGTACTTTAGCTGCTGAGCATAAATCTGTGCCCTTCATGTGCCTTTTGCATGCAGATGTACATATTGTTCTTAGTGAAACTGTCCAAAGGCTTTGATGTAGTTGGTGTAGAATGAGTCACTCAGCAGAGTTGTAGAGTTTTACTTCACAGTCCAGGTTGCTGCAGCACATTTCACAGAGGGACAGATGGCTGAGAAAAGTAGTCTAAACCTTGGCCAGCTTTGTTATCTTGTCACTATCATCTTTGGAGTTACTTAGTGGTGCTTCCTCAAGGGAGGGTTACTTGACTTTGTTGTCTTCTGTTTTAGAATTACTTTAACCAATACATAAGAAGTCACAACTTGATAATTTAAATTTTGGGATATTTTCTGATCTAAGCGAAATTCAAAGTTGAGTGAGTGCTTGTATTTTAACATCTAGTACTTTGTACAAGTAACTCTTTAAAAAACAAAAATAGGTTGCATGTGATGGTGCAGTCCTTTAATGCCAGCATTTGGGAGGAAGAGGCATGGCCAGGCAGATCTCTGTGAGTTCCAGGACAGCCTGATCTACAATGTTAGACCTTGTCTCCAAAACCAAAACCAAGTGAACAAAAACCAAAAATAATATAGTAGTGGAATTTATACTTGCTTGGAAAATAGATTTTTTTTTTTCTGTATGGCAATTTAGAAATATGTATCAAGAACTTTAAAGCATTACTTTTGACCCAGTAGACTTTTACTTCATTATCATCATCATTGTTATTATTTGTATGTGCACGATACATGTGTGTATGTGTGCCATGAAGCATATGTGTAGGTCAGAGGACAGTTTGTAGAGTCAGTTCTTTCTACCTTTGTGGAGTCTGGGGATTGAATTTAGAGCCCCCTACCTAGAGGATAGCTATCTTTACGTGTTGCACCTACCAGAGACAGGCCTCAGCCTTGCACTAGTCAGCAGCAGGAGGGATCAGCAGGAACACCAGGAGAAGTTCTTGCCTGTGCCTCTCCCAGAGAATCGAAGATCAGCGAAGATGAGGGACCCACAAGTGCTGCTCAGCCTAGCTCAGCCTCTGTCGCTGTCTGCCAAGTCCTATTTATAGCCCTTCAAACATCACGTGTCCTCCAGCGGGTCTTACCTCAGCACTGCCTCTGTCTCAGCTGACTTCACGCTGCTAATCAGCTCAAGTCCTCGAAAGTGGCAAGAAACTCCAGCACACCACCAGAAGGTTTTTGGTGTGAGTTTTTCCTCTATGAAGTCCCAGCAAATGGAGCTCAATTATGCAATGTAAGGCAAACCAGTATGTGGACAGTGGACCATGCTAGGAAACTTGCTAAGGTTGAGTGAGTTGTAAGCCCTGGAACCTTGAGAGTATGGTAGGAGCTTCACCAGCTTCTGACCAGGTCCCTGTCATGTGACTACACTCCCTACATAGGAACATGACCTATGGTCAGGTAGGTCAGATCTGAGTTCTCCTAGAGGCCCTGAGGGTTTAGCCAGTAAGCTTCCTTTCCCAGGACATTCCTTCCTGAAAAAAGTATTTCATCTCTGGTGCACCCTGAGGAGGTGGTATGCACCCATTTTCCATGACGAACAACCATAATCAGTTCAGAACCAAGGACTGTGTCTCTCATAAGAACCACTGTGGGGAGCATGGAGGAAGCCTTCGCCTACAGGGCCTCTACAGAGCCGTGCCACCTAAGTGTCCTACAGAAGGTCCCTTCAGGCTCCCAAACAACCCGTTAAGCTAAGGACAATTGCAGATGAGCTAAGCCTGAGTTCCCCATCCCCAACCTCCCCTCCGCCCCCCCAGTCCCAGACTCCTCAGTCTGCCTTACCAACTCCCCATGACACGTCGTCGTCGTTGTCTGGATGTCCAGGAGTTTGGGAACCCTTGGTCCCCGCTTCCCCACAGGCCTGTGGACACCCTTCATTCCTGACTCCACATGGTTTCCAGTGGTGACTGGACATCTGGGAACTTGGGAACCCCAGCTTCAGCCTCAGCCCAGTGGTTCTCACTTGGGCTGAGGCCCCACCCAAGGCTGTGTTCTCTCACCCTCTGAGCAGTGTGTCATTGGCACATCACTCAAGCTCAGCACCCAACGGTGGGCGGCACAGAGTGAATGCAGTCTAGTGCGCTCTGCGCTTTGTCTGCCCGGCAAAGTTCACACCTTAGTGACGAGGCAGAATGCGGAACCACACCAATACATGCGTGTCATTAGCAGAGAATCCCTCATCACGTGTCCTTTCCCGTGCTTGCTTTAGCAGAACATCCTCTCTCCTGGGTCTGCGTCAGCGAAACACTTCTTCGTGAGTTTGCCTTGGTCTTTCACCTGTGTCTACTCCAGGAAAACACGCCTTCACATGTTTGCCCCAGCAGAACACCAACACAACTGATTTTCCAAAGAATCCTTGGAGTTTCCACTCCACTGTAGTCTTAGCTACGTGGGAGGATTAGGGAGATCCAAAGCTTGAAGCCAGTCTAGGCAATTTATTGAGCCCTCGGAACCCCTAACAGAAAGGCTGGAGAGATAATACTTGCCTAGCATGTGCGGTACCCAGAACTATGTCTAAAAAGGTAGAGAATAATATTGACTGTTTTGGAACACTTGAAGTTCTATTTTATAAAGAAAAATCCTGAGATATAAACAATGTTTATATTTATAAGGCAGAAAAGTTGACAGTTACAGTTTTCTTTGTACATTTTCGGGTGATTTTTGATAATGAAGAAGCATTATTTTTGTAACCTAAACCATTCCCTGGGATTGACACTGGGTTGACACCGGGTTGACACCCATGTAAGCACACGCTCTACTACTAACTACTGTATTCCATCCTTGAGGGTTTTTTTAAGGCTTGAGTGAGGTAAGGGCACTGTCTGGAGTTGAAATTGGCTTGATTCAGACCCTGGCTGAAATTGTCACGTGATTCTAGAGAGGTTGCTTTACTTCCAGGATTCTCCCTGAGCGTTAAATAAGATGTGACGTAGGTAACTTCCTTCTTGCTTCTGTATTTAGTGCTATAGTAGTTAATATACCAGCTCTTCAAGTGGATGAAAATGGCACAAATCTTTTAAGGTTTACTTATTTAGATTTACTTACTTCTGATTTTATATGTATGGATGTTTGCCTGCATGAGCATGTGAGTACCATGTGCCTGCCTCCTGGCTGTGGAGGTTAGAAGAGAGTGTGGGATTCCCTAGAATTGGACTTACTGATGATTGATTGTCCATGTGTATCCTGGCAACCAAGCTTCATCCTCTGTAAGAGTAGTAAGCGCTTGCACCCTCTGAGGCGTCTCTCCAGCCTCCTATACCAGGAAAACTTTACCTGAAATTCAAAGGTGGTAAACACTTGAGCAGTTGAGGCATAGACTCAGAAATACATGTGCTATAGGATAGGAATGAAGACTTTCACTAGAGCAAAGCAAAGTGGTTTGTGGAGGGAGGGAGAGAAGTTATCAGATTGATAACGATGTGCTGCTTCTAAACTACAGTTCCTCCTGGTTCAACGTGATGAAGTTTTGCTTGATGTGCTTTTAGTAAAGTGCTGTCTTTACTCATCAAGCCTGCCATTATTAAGACTTGAAAGTATTCAGGGTTTGAAGGTAGTAGTCACTCAGCATGTAAACCGAGATGCCTTTGTTAACTCCAGAGCTTGTATTCATGTGGCATTACTAGAGAAAATAGCAGCATAGAACACTCTCAGCAATAAGCGACTCCACCATCCTTTTGTGTCTGATTGAAGTGCAATAGTGACAGAGAAATCTGCCTTCTCTGTGTTTTGCAAGGTTGTTACAGCAGGTTTAATGATGAACACTAATTGATATCAAATAGCCAGTTAAGTGCACTGGTTGTCTTGGATGTCAAAGTGCCAGTGTTGCTGTCTCTTAGGTGTTTTCGTAAATGGGTTTTTAGTAAGGGCTCTGAGTCTTGGTGGGCATCAGATGTTCAGATATTCCGTTGTATTTACGCACTTTTGTTGATTGAGTGTATTGGCTTTTGTTTACTGCATCTTTCTTGTAGTTGGTCCCTGTGAGTTGTAGCAGTCCATGAGTGTACATAGTGAGAATGGTTTGGATAGGTTTTCATGTGGTAGAAAACATGGCTACTTTGGTGAACTCCTTTCTTGTTACAGCAGGCAGGGTCTCAGCTCCTCACAGTTGCAGTTGTGACTCTGGAGCAGCAATTGTGCTTTTAACAGCAGTTAAATGGACACAAATGGTGATTTTTAACACTAGTTCAGTGCCTTTCAAGACTGTAAGAAAGATCTCTCGAGACCGACCCTCTGAGGGTTTCTATTGCTGTTTGTGCTCATCTTCATACGATGAGTTTCTCCCTCTTAAAGACTTTAAAGCAGCGGCAGCGGCAGCGGCAGCACACCACCACTACAACAACACAACACCTCTCTGTATATTGTCTTTTGGTGAAACCTTCTACCTTTGTAACCTGCTCAAGGTTTTCTTTGTCTCAGTTGTGGCACAAAAACTATATATCATGCAAGAGAAAGTGTGATTTATTCATTTATCTTTTTATTTTTGAGATGGCACCCAGACTGGCTTGAACTGAGAATTCTGCCTTCTCCTTTTAGTATAAGGATTACGGGAGTGCACTATAAACTAGTCTTTGAATTTGGATCTTTTCCCAAGCCGGGAATTCACATAACTGTCTTCCATCAGTCATTTCATCCCAAGGGGAAGCAAACAACAAAAACAAGGCGCGTGTGCTGTGCTGCCAGTGCTTTGGGGACTTTTAGGGGTGTGTTTTTAACATCCGTCTGTCTGTGATGCCTATCTCTGTGTGTACTTGATATACAGTAGACAGATGTGAGCCATAATCCTCTGTCTATTATGTGTACTAGCATCTTTGGCTGATGATATTTTCTACTTACTGTGGGTTAATCAGGGTAGAATCCCATCCCAAGGCAGAGCTGTTGTGTTGTTGCTTGTCATCAAAATGTTTTGAATGTATCCATGTATCTAATAAAAGCTTATTCTTCTCATCTAATTAAGTGTATTATCGTCATTCTTGCACCACATCCTTTATTATAAGAGCTAAGTTGAGTGGTGTTTTGCTTGCTAAGTCAGTATGTTAAAGCTCCATGAAGTGAGAGACTGTCTGCTTTATTCGATACATACTGGTTTTTGTGCAGCATCTAGTATACAGCATGCTCCCATTAAAACCGAGTACCCAAGAGTATAGTCAAGCACAAATATGTAGGAGAGGCAGGTGTTCAGTTCATACTGAGTCACTGGCAGCATTGGTAGGAGGATTGCTAGGTGTTTGTGGAGGTTGGGTACAAGGAAGAAGAGAGAAGATTCAACTAGATTTTTGAAAGTACGAAACTAATAACAACTGTATTTTCAAGTACTTATTCTGTGCATGTTATCAGCATGTATTTAATCTGCAGCAAGTACCAACAATACCACCAAATATAATTAATTTTAATTACAGTGTTTTTAAGCTAGTAGGGACTTAGGTGTAGAAAGCTCTTGCTTAGACAGATGCCTGTAATCAGTTGTTATAATGGTCTTCCCTTAGATTTTGGTTAGAAGTAAGTTTAAAATATTCAGATATACTGTGGTCAAAATAATGAGAGCCAAGACACTCAGGATTTTATTCTAAGGATGTCATTCTCCTTGGACATGATGTGAGATGGATATTGTGAGATTTTAAGTGATCATATAATACAGGTCTATCCTAGATAGTAAGGTAGACTGCAACAGATAAGCTTTCAGATTTACTTATGATTTTTTTCCAGAAAATATGTCGATGAGAATACAAAGGTTCTACATCTGTGTTATGTTAAAAATGGCTTTCTAAAAGATGGATAGAAAATTGCTTTTTTCTGTCTTGTCTTTTTTCTTCGTTTTCTCTCTTTCTTGAGACAAATCTCATGCATCTAATATAGTCTCAAAGTGGCTGTTTAGCCAAGGTTTACCTTGAACTTCCGCTTCTCCATTTCCACCATGCCTCAGTTATGCTGTGGTAGGGATCCAACACAGGCTTTGTGTGTACTAGGCCAGCCCTCTACCAACTGAACCACATCTCCCAGGTCCCCCTTCCAACTTTTGTATTTTATAAACTAAATCTTTTTCTTCTTGTACGATTTTTTTTCTCTGCAATCTTAATTAAATTTGGAAGGGAAATAAACTGATTTTTAGAGAGAGAAACTTCTTTGAAGGCAGGTGAATAAAATTTGGTTATGTTTTTCCCCAGGAAGTATTGCTAGTTATTTCTTCTCCTTTGATGTATATATGTGTTATTCATATATGACTCTTTTAAATTCTGAAAAACGTCTTATAGGCAGCTTTGAAGTCATAAACCAGGAATATGAATATTTGAAATGATAAATTTGTGGATGAACCTAATCAGTTTAAATTCTTACGACCGGTGGTAGCTTGCTTTGAATGATGACGTCAACTGGATCAGCACATCATTTCCATGTTTTAATGGTCAAATCTTTGGTGTTTAATGAAGGAATATTTATCTGAAGGTGTATTTTTTTACTCAATTCTGATAATCGTGTGATAGTTTTTTAATATTGATTTCTTTAGTCATTTAACGTTGATGGTTAATGTTAATCATTTGCTAGATGCAAAGCCCTCTGGACCTGTAGGAGAATGGTGGATAATCTCTAGTTATGGTGTAAAGCCCCTGCTTGCTGAGAAGGGGATGCTCCCTGTGGGAGATGCTTCACTTTCACCCCCAGACCCCACCAAACACTGATGTTAAGATGTACTTCTCTTAACAGACTCATTTTAGAGGGGTCATTCAAGGTAAAGATGAGATGGGGAAGAGGCAGCTAGGGAGATAAGTGCCTTCAAAGTCAGATCCAGTATTAGGGTTGGTTCCCTGGAAGACTAGCTTGAATGCTTATGAAACACCTGTAATGTTTATAAAAGGTTGGGTTAGAAATTGTTTAAGTAGGTCACACACATCTAAAGTTTAATCTCAGTATCAGTTGTTTCTAGCGGTCTGTGGTTAAGAATATCCCCATCGCTGAAGGAGAACCTGATTCTGGTGAACTGTGAATACAGGGTTTTTGATTAAATAGAAGGCATATTGTCAAAAGTTTAATGAATGTTTGAGTATAGATTTGGTGTTCTTTTATCTGTAAATATAACAAAAATAACTTCCAATAAATTCACTACACACCTTGTTTCTTGGATAGTTATAGTAATAATCCTGATACAGGGCATGAGGTAACGAGGTGAACAGTTTAGGATCAGGAATGGAGCCTGTCCTGGGCCTGGCTGGACCGGGACAGGGGAAATAATGGTGCTGTCACTGTGCAGCAGGAAAACCTTCCCACCTGAACATTGTGTCTGCAGCAGGAA
>JADRCH010000146.1:2479069-2523964 GCA_019843965.1 Rhynchomys soricoides
TGCAGCAGGAAAACCTTCCCACCTGAACATTGTGTCTGCAGCAGGAAAACCTTCCCACCTGAACATTGTGGTTGTTTCTTCAAGACTCCTTTTAGAAAACGGGAAAATGAGAATAAAGAATGTCAATGCGTCTGTGCTTTCTGGCTGTTACAATTTTTAGACTAGAATGGAGTATTCTAAGGAGCCAACAGTATATTATACAGAGACGCTAATTATAGAATCAGTTACAAATGGAATATTTTTAAACTTTGAATAACTAACTGTCTGTTCTAGTTTTCTTATTTATAAACTGGAGGCTATACGGGTTGATCATCTCTACTCTGAAAGTTTTCCAAAACCTGAAACTTCTTGTGTGCAGTAATGCTTCAAGTGAAAAATGCCACACCCGACTTCATATGATGGGCTGTAGTCAAAATGCAGGTGCACTAAGAGTTTTGTATAAAATTACCTATATGATATGTGTAAAATGTTTATGAAAAGTGTATAAACTTTTTTTTTAAATTAAGACTTATATCCTGTTCCTAAGAAACACTTTATCATGTATTTGCAAATATAGATAATAAAATGTGAAATTTGAGATATTTCTGGTCATTTTGTAGTAGTATCTTCATATAGTTTTTATGAGGAACAAATGGAATATTATGTACGTATCATGACTAGCATAGTGCCTGGAGTATGTAAGGCCTTCAGATTCGGCTGCTACTGCAGGCGTATTTTATTATCTTTGATGCACATAGCCCTTTTTTCTAGATATTTAGTTTTGATATTGTACTAGACAGTGTATTTCACAGGTAAGTACTGATATAAGATAAGATCTTATAGATAAGATATAAGTACTGATTTACAGATGTTGCTGTCCCCTATAGCCACTTGCTGACAGCCATGGTCAGCTCCTCCATTTTTTTTAAGATTTAGTTTAAACATTTCAATTATGTGTATGTACATATATATCTGGTGTCCATGGAGGCCAGAGGCCTTGGTCCCCTGGAATTAGAGTTACTGAAGATTGTGAGCCACTTGTCATGCATGGGTACTGGAAGCTAAACTCCAACTTCTGTAAAAGTAGTATGTATTGAGCTGTCCCTTAGCCCCTTCCACCGTGTTCTTTGGCATTGCAGTTGATGACGAATCCTTGGTCTGTGTTTCCCAAGCTGTTTGCAGACAAAGTTCAAAAGATAGCAGAAAACTTGGTCTGAGCACCAGAGAGAAATGACTTGGTTATAAGTGTAATTCCAGGCAGGGTACATGTGCTGACTTCATGCACCATAGTGGCACTGGTGGCAAGTTTGTCTACAGGGAAAGGCTTGAGGATGAGAACTCCATATAGGGCTGGTATCGTATTGTGTCCATGGCAAATGCAGGACCAAACACAAATGGTTCCCCGTTTTTCTTGTACGTGCGTTTCCAAGCCTGAGAGGTCAGATGGCTATCATGTTGTGGTCTTAGGGAAGGGGAAAGATGGCATGAACATTGTGGAAGCCATGGAGTGCTTTGAGCCCAGGAATGGCAAGAGTAGCGGGACGCTCACCAGTGCTGCCAGTGGACAGTCCGATGGTGTTCCTTGTGTGCCTCCTAACAGCCGACTGTTCTTCCATAGCTCAGGAGAGCACCCCTCTACCCGATCCGGCCCCAGTACCCATGATCTTTGTGTTCCCTACAGCTATTTGAACTTCTCAAATGTTTTCCTTCAAGTCTGTCTAGGTTGTGAGTTAGGTTTGTAATTATGAATAAAAAATAAGATAAAAAGAAGAGGCGAGTCAAGAGTTGTGGGTTCTGGTCACAAGGAACTTGCAACTCATTCATAGTTGTGTTAGTTAATGTTTAATCCCATGCCAAATACTTAACCTTTGAAAAAGGAGGAGAGGCTTGTTTGGGGTTATGGTTTCAGAGATTCCAATCACAGTTTCTGGGCCTGTAGAGAAAATAAACAAACAAACCAACAAACCCCTCAAAGGCAGCCTCTAGTGCTCCTCTTCTAGGTAACAGTGCCTAAGTTACCAGTGGCTTGACCTCCCCATGATCCAGTTACTGCTCAGTGGAAGACACGAAAGCTTCAACCCACAGGGTTTCGGAAGGATACTTTATAGTCATACTATAATGGTGGTAATGACAGGCTGGTGAGAAATAATTTTAATTATAGATGTATATGTGCTTCTTGTTACCAGGAGAGTTCTAATGCTGGAAAACACGATTTTGTGTTTTTGAGGGAAAGAATGTAGCATTCACTGAGCACTGAAAGAGGATTTTGAGGGTTGAGATGGTAATGGCGTTCCACGAGACACATGAGCATAGAAACCAGTGTGGGAGAATCCAGGCAAGAGGGAGAACATCATGTTGTAATGGATTCGGTGACGAGCTGAGGGTTTAGTTCATGAGACACTGTTAAGTAAAGGCTCTGTGGTCTGATAAGGACTAGTTTTTAGGGAGCTTGAATAACTGCAGCGTGGTGTGGTGAAGGGGGCAGGTAAGCCGTGTAGGGAGACTCAGCATTTCCTTATTCATTTGGTAGAAGAGCTGCTGGATTGGGGAGTGTTGAATATCCATCTGGTGTGTACCAGAGGCCCTGGGTTTGATTCCTAGAACAGAAAAAAAAGTTGTCTATTTTTTGCTGTGTTTACTCTTTCTATTAAGGATAGAATTGGATTATAATTATTTAATTTCTGATCAATGGTGACGTTTTAGGATATTCCAAAGATGGATCCCAATGTGGCAGTTGTGGCAATGAAGATAGTCTAAATGTGGAATTATTACAGAGGTGGACTAGTAACTTTATGTATTTGAGAAAGAGGTAGACATTAAAGAAAGCCTTTGGATTTTAAACCTGGGCGTCCTGGGGAATCATTGTACTTAATAATCTTAATGAACACTGGGGAATGAACATTGGTATTCATTAATAGATGTGCAGATAGTACTTTGCCTTTTACTGACCGAATTGCCCGTAAAACATTTGCTTGGAGCTATTGAAAATGTGGAACTGGCACTTGAGAGAGTGGGAGGCTAGACACGAATATAGATTTGTAACTTGTATGCATAGATGCAGCAGATGCCACCACAGAGGCTGGTCGTTGAGCCTTATGGGGGAGGTCATGTGCTGCTCGGTCTGGAGTTGGACAGTTTATTTTAAGATTATTTTTCTTCCCTCTTTTCTTCCTTCCCTCCCTTCCTCCTTCCATCTCCCTCCTTCTCTCCCTCCCCCTCTCTCTTTCTTTTTCTTTCCTTTCTTTTTTTGAAACAGGGTCTCTTGTTGTAGCTCTTAGATGTCCTGGAACTTGCTGTGTAGACTACGCTAGCTTCAAACAAACAGAGATCTCTTTCTGACTGGTTTTTATAGTGAAGCTCCCACACTTGTTTGGATTTTTGACATTCAAGTTGAGGTCCTAAAAAAGTAGCTGGCTTTTGTATAGAGCCCAAGACTACCAGCCCACAGATGGTACCACCCACCAGGGGCCCTCTCCCCTTGATCACTAATTGAGAAAATCTCTTACCGCTGGATCTCATGGAGGCATTTTCTCAACTGAAACTCCTTCTCTGTGATAACTTCAGCTTGTGTCAAGCTGACACATAAAACTAGCCAGTACAATACATATATACATGATGGGAATCTCAGGAGGGAAACCTAAGAATTATGAAAATGGCCACTTATACAGAGTAGAGACAGAAAGCAAGCTATAGTTAAACTAGAGGAAATGACACAGGGCCAAGAGACTTTTCTGGAAGTCTCATAGTGCTACTGCTGTTTATAACTACATTCAGGGTTTAGCAAACAAAATGTGAACTAGTTCTGAAAAGTGCTGTAATGTTATGTCAGTCTTCTGAGTCAGACTGTGGTTACTGTAGTAGAATCAAGGTGTGCTTTTAACACGATAGTGGAGGCTCCACGCTCAAGGCCATGCCTTTCATTATAATTACTTGACTGACACATGGGGACATGCACACCTAGCCCTGTTCATGGGGCTACTATTTTAGGACCTCAACTTGAAAGTCAAAAATCCAAACAAGTGTGGGAACTTCACTATAAAAACCAGTCAGAAAATAAAATATAATATTTGTTACATCCCACCACCTTTAGTCAGCAGACAGAGAGGCAAGGGAAAAGAATGAAGACAAGTGTTGGGAGCTGAATGAAGAAAGGTAGTCTCTGGCATTTTCTAACTGAGAGATAAGAGGGGTGGAGTGGTTGGGGGTGGGGATACCTTTCTCAGTGTGGCCATTGAAGGCCTTACCTAGGGAGAGACATGCCAGCTGACCTGGCTGGAAAGGTGGCTGAGCTGAAAAAAGGGGTGAGCAAGGGTTGCGGCGTGAATGGGACAGCCTTCCAGACTGTGGTCCAGGCAAAAAGTCAGAGAGGGAGGTGATGGAGCACCACACTGCCATGGAGAGATTGAAATAGATACATTAAGAGTTTAAGAAGAGCCGGGCAGTGGTGGCGCGCGCCTTTAATCCCAGCACTCGGGAGGCAGAGGCAGGCGGATTTCTGAGTTTGAGGCCAGCCTGGTCTACAGAGTGAGTTCCAGGACAGCCAGGGCTACACAGAGAAACCCTGTCTCGAAAAACCAAAAAAAGAGTTTAATAAGAGAACCCTTCATTTCCATGACAGGAAGGGGGAATTTAAGCAGAAGCTGTTGCTGGTCAGATAGAAGGACGGCCGGGACGCTTGGACCACGGAATGGCTGTGGAGAGGAGGCACATTCAGGAAGTGCTGTAGGTTGAACTTGAGGATTTACTGATGATGAAGTTTGGGGATTTGAGGGAGAGGTGAGCTTTTCATTTTCAAAATGTGGCTCAGTAAATGTAAAAAGCAGACCTTAATTTATGAGCAGTTTGCTCAGTGATTTCAGAAGTGTTGGTTGAGGAGCACATGTCTCTTCGAGCTAGTGTTCTGAAGTGCTATACCAAATGTGAGAGCCGCCCTGGGCCCTTTGCTGTATGCACACTCCCCACTACCGAACCCTTACTGGGGGGGGCTGGTTCTCCCACTGTCTTTTTTAAACTTACATTTTATTTTCTGTGTATGGGTATTTTGCCTGAATGTATTCCTGTGGACCATGTGTACACACTGCCTGCAGAGACCAGAAGAGAGTGTCTGTCCTCTGGAGGTTACAGCTGGTTTTGAGTTTCCCTGTGAGTTGTGGGTTCTCAGCAAGAGTGGCCAGTGCCCTTACCCTCTGAGGTATCTCTTTTATCCCTGCTTTGTCTTCCTTCTGTCCTCTCCTGGCTTCCATGTGGGAACACCTGTCCGGGTCTCACAAACTATTTTTTTGCTAATGTTTTGCATTCTCTTTCCTTTGCAGCTTGTGCTGGGATGCCCAGATGCTGCTGTATCACAAGGAGCAGGGCTAGGCCATACAGCCTAAAACCTGATTTCAGGGCTAGAAATGCCTGGGGCTGTGGAGATTTGGATGGAGTCTAAGCCATCAGAATTTCTGCATAATCCTATTATTTCTATTTCTGTGTAATCAGAACAGGAAAAATGACGATCATTTGTAAGTTGATCTTGGGTTTAAAGACATGGCTGTGAGGTTGTTAATTTTGGTAAAAGCTGCTGGCTGCCAAGTCTGATAGCCTAGATTTTACCCTGGAGCCCACCCATTAGCAACTAAACCCCCAAGTTATCCTTTGCCACATACAACACACATGGCATATTCGCATGACACAGATGCACACACAGAGACACACAGGCACACACACACTTTGGTAGGTATGTACACATACAATAAATAAATAAATAAATACATAGATAAATATACATAGTAAGAACCTTTAATGCAATTGCTGCTTTTTACCAGATTAGTTTGTATAGGTCACGTCATGTTATACTGACTCTCCAAGTGTCTGATTTCCTTTGTCTAGACTGTACTTCATTCAATACCACCCCTGTTTCCTTGTTGTTTGATACCCAGGGACAGAATGGGCCTTTCTCTTATGGAAGACCCTGCTACACCCCACTGTCTCTCATGTATTGTGGTAGCATGCATGTTACCCTGTTAATTTGCCTGCTCCTGAAGTCCATCAGATAACAGCAAAAATGACACAAACTTGCGTTTGCTACTAAAGATTAAAGTTTCAGAGGAGATCACACATACCGTCTAAGGGTGGCTCTCAGGCAGAAGTGTGGGACTGCAGTGAAGTGGAGGGACATTCTGGAGGAGGTGATGCCCATGACAGGTGCTGTGTTAGGTAGCTATTTGAGTAGGTGCAGGGGGTGTTTAAGAAAGTGAGACAAAAAATGTCCACAGGGTGGGTTGTTTTCAAACTGTTTGCCTTGCAGGACAAAGGTCCGAAACCCAGATGACAGATGTGCCACACTCCCTCCAAAGAATAGAAAGCTTTTGAGCCTTCGGTGGTTATGGGCTTGTATATGTGGTTTCAGTCATTGGCTTTGTGTTCTTATGCCCTTTTCTTTTGCCAGTGTGACTTCCATATTTCTTAAAAAGGACACTTGTCTTTGGATTTAGAGTCAACCGAATCCAATGTAATTTCATTCTAAGATACTCATATTTATAAAATACCCTTTCCCCAGATATGTAAGATTCACATACATATGGGGATTTAGACTCGGACATGATTTAGAGGCTGGCATCCAGCTCACTGTACAGATCAAACCCTGTGAAGTCCTCATAAAAACGCAAGGAGCGGTAGAACAGGAGTTCAAAGCCATTGACAGCTTTACTTACACGTGCTTGGTTTCTAAAACCCTGTCTTCCTGGCAGGAACTCTCCTCAAGTTCAGAGTTCTCCCAACCCAGCTTGAAGGTCTTAGGAAACTTTGGTCAAAATCAGTTGGTATGACTCATTAGTTTGTTGGTATTTTGGAGTAGTTGAGTTGACTATACATTATATGGAAACTTTCAGTGTTTAATAATTACTGTAAGCATGATTAAGAATATTTAAAAACAACCTTTTTTATATATTTGATTTTTAGTTATTTACATATGAAGAATGCTTTAATTACACATAGTTTGCATTTTATAGCAAGGGTTTCCTGAGGTACTTCGTCAGTACAAAGTTTATGTAAGTATGTGAAGTTAGTAATAGAGGGACTCTGGCCAGCCCCAGCAGACCTTGCCCTGCCCCCTCATTCCCTCTGCCTTGCTAAAAACTGTTAGATTACATTTTTAAAGCTAGCCATCAAGATCTCTTCCCTTCTTTGGCCACTTCCTCCTCCTGGGCTGACTACTATAGGTCCAGCTATGGAAACGCAGCAGTCAGAAGTCCCCTTTGGCTCACCTGATGATCATGCCCAGTTAAAATTAAACGCCTCACCCTAACACTTTTATAAATTGCCCTTTTCTTGTATAGCACACCTGTCTCCTCTGTGCAGAGAGGGTTTGTCTGTCCCCACCAGGACAAATTCTCCTTACCCCCTCCCTCTTCCTCTATTTCCTGTCTTTGTCTCTTATTCCTTGCCCTTTGTCCCTCTGGGGCAAATAAGTCTCCTTTGTTCTGAGAACTTGGTCTTGGGAGTCCTTTCAAGTAAGATAATGAAAACTGGAGTTGTGAGTGGTGCAAAGAAGATTCGGGCCAAAAAAAGGATGACTAAATGCAATATTTGCCAAAACCAAAATTAATAGTATGACTGTAAGCTTTAAAATATACCTTAGAGGGACCAGGGAAATGGCTCAGGAAAGAGCATGTGAATCAAGCCCAGGGACTTGAATTCAGCTCTGCAGCACTCATGTATAAAGCTGGTAGAATACTATCTAGCTGTAGCCACTGGGGAAACAGATACAGGAGTGTCCCTGAGCGCTCAGCAGCCAGTGGCTGTGTAGCCTTATCGTTGAGCTGTGGGTTCCACGAGAGAACCTGTCTCAGAAGTAGGATGGAGAACCATTGAGGAAGATTGATCTGCTCTCCTTCCCTCCTTCCCTCCCTCCTTATGTCCCTCCCACACATAGGAAGAAAATAGTTTAGAGTTTAAATTTTCATGAATCCTGAAACTAGACAGTGCAGCCTTATATAAAGAATATGGTATCAAATGTTAAGTTCTCTGTTTCCTGGTTCTTTGTCCTAAGGTAAATGATGTAATAACTCACATCTCTCTTTACTCTTTTACTTGTGTGAGTTGGACATGACCAAATGTTCCTCTATGGGTAGAAGTACCAATTAAGTAAATTACACATATTGCTTAGTAGTTGATAGCCAGCACTAAAAACTTGTCAACAGTGTTAATCTTTTTGTTGTGTGGCTTTTTTTTTTTTTTTAAAGAGATAAGGTCACTCTCTGAATCTTAGGTTGTTTTGGGATTTGACAAGCCCCCTTCCTTCATCTCTCAAGCTCCAGGATTATAGTTATGTGCCACTGCCTGTGCGTGTGTGCGTGTGCGCACTCACACACACACACACACACACACACACACACACATACGGGGCAGCATCCTGTTTTATACCCCAGCTGACTTAGAATTCACTATGTGTAACTTTTTTTAAATCTTACCATGTTGTGTGTTGAGATCGCCATTCCAGCTGTCTTTTTTGTGCTGGTGTGTCTTTCTGTCTTTCACTTAAAACTTGCTTGTATCTTTCTATAGTCATGTTTTGCTTAATGATGGGAGTAGCTTCTGAGAAGTGTTTTCATAGACCCTAGGTCACTAGGTAATGTCCAGGGGGACAACCGTGGTAAATCTGGTTTATCCATGATAGAATACTCTTACTTACGTAGTACTTGACAGCATTTAAAATATCTCTTGTGAATGGCACACACGTTGCCAAGGGAATGCTTATTGGAAAAATTTAATCCATGTACATTGAATGTAGCTACTGACAAGATAGGATTTATGTTTGCTGTTTTGCTATTTGTCTTCTGTTTCATATCTTTATTCTTCTGTGTAGTTTTCCTATCTACATTTAATCTTAGCTTGATGCCAGAGGCATTGCAACTTTTCTGGTTCCTGGTGTATACCATTTAAAATGTTCTTTTCTCAAAAAAAAAAAAAATCTTACTGCTTGAGAATTTTGTACATTCATATAATGTATTTTGTTCATATTTGTCCTTCCTTCCTTCTGGCCTCTCCCATACCCCACCACTTTCCCCTCCCAGCTTCATGAGCTTTTTTCTTTTTTAAACTCACTGAACCCACTTGGTGCTGCCAGTATGTTCCTGGATGCAGTGCCACCCACTGGAGCATGGGCAGCTTTTCAGGAGCTGCATCCCGAGAGAAGCCCAACTCTTCTCCCAGCAGCCATCTACTGCTCCTCAGCTGGGGACTCTGTGAGGCCCTCGCCACCCATGTTGGGGTTTTGGTTGGCTTGATCTTGTGCAGGTCTTGTGCATGCAATCACGGTCACGGTGAATTCATGGTGCACCAACTAAGTTGTCTGGGGAACACGTACTGTGAGTTCATGTGTGAACAGCTCTATCGTCTTGAGAAACACTATTTATTTCTATTTTTTGTTATTTTTTGGTTATTCTAGTGTTTTAGTTTGTGCTTCTGTTTCTATGATAAAACATCATAACCAAAATCAACTTGGAGAGGAAATGATTTATTTCATCTTAAACAATATTCACATCATCCAGAGACTTCACAGCAGAAACCTGGAGGCAGGAACTAACTGATACAGAGGCTATGCAGGAATTCAGCTTACTGGCATGCTCAATCTGTTTTCTTATACCTTCAAGGACCTTGGGCCCAGCTGTAGTACTACCATTGAGCTGGGCCCTCCCACATCAATCACTAATTAAGGAAATGCCTTGCGGGCTTCCGTACAAGCCAGTCTTGTGAGGACATTTTTTTCGGTTGAGAGTCTGTCTTCTTAGATGATTAGTCTATGTCAAGTTGACATAAAAACTAGCTAGCACACCTAGGGAGTGTAATTGTTAATGGGCCATTACTAATTTAATTTCAGCAGCATGTGAAGTCTTTATTCTTGTATAGCATTTTTTTAATCTCTTCCTTTGTATTATTGTTTAATTCAAAATACTCTTTATACATTGTGTTCACATCAAGATACTTTTACAATTATTGCTTTTTTTTGGTTTTTCGAGACAGGGTTTCTCTGTGTAGTCCTGGCTGTCCTGGAACTCAACTCTGTAGACCAGGCTAGCCTCGAACTCAGAAATCCGCCTGCCTCTGCTTCCCGAGTGCTGGGATTAAAGGCATGCGCCACCACTGCCCAGCTATTCATTTGTCTTTTAGATTAAAAGAAACAAAAGAAAAAACAGATGTAAACAAAATCTGTGTATAAGGTCTTTCCTACTTCTGTAGTTCCTAACTGGTATGTAGCCTGTTTATGGTTTGGTGTTCTTTTATTCCCTTGAAAGGGTTTTGTTTTTAGTGCTTCTCAATAGGGTAGGCTGTGAACTACACATACTGTTATCTTCAGCTATGAATCTCATATCAAGGGTCTTCTGTATATGGTAAGTTGCTCTCTTTACAGTTAATATACCATGAAGCTTATGGCATATTTGTACTTGAAATTGGAGGAAGTTTCCTGTGTCTTTTAGTGCAGCCGGGCATATCAAGTGGAATTAAATGATCAAGGGTAAGTTCTGGTCTCTTCTCTGATTAACATCCTGTTCCTGGGGTTCATCTGTATCTCTTGCTTGCTGCAGAAGGGACTAAGATGTCACCTTTCATGTTCTTGCTGGTCGGATGTGACCAAGGAAATTGCCCTGTTATATAATGTGCCATTCGAGGACTCAGTGACTGTTGGCTTACTTTACATGTCATTTCTCCTCTTGATAGTAGCAAGGGAGAATGTGCTAAAGTCCATAAGAAAGACTATAGCTACTTAAAAGTAATTGCTTAGTATGGAGGTTTGATATATGCTTCACACAGTATTTCTTCCTTGCCTCTTGCCACTTAGTAAGCTCTAGAAAGAGTTGTCATTGTTAGTATATTCCAGAAGTCATTGCTTCTGCATTGCTCATCAATACGATTCTTCTAGTACTGAGCTCTGCATAAAGAGGCCAGTGATGCTATGGAGCTAAGAAAGGAGTAGGAGACATCAGTGCCCCAGTAGTATGAAGCCTGTCTGCAAGAAGCAGAAAGAGTGAGTCTGGAATGTGGATTCCTCTGAACACTCACAGTTGGTATCTGTGTTAGGCTGAGACACTCCTGTCTCTGTATGCCCCTCACTCTCTATCCTCCCAGAGTGACTGCAGTAACCATGCATACCAACACAGAAGCAACAGATTCAAAGCGTTTTTGGGTTTAATAGGATTTTAAGAAGGGGCCAAATTAAAACATGTGTTTTCAGGTTCCCTTCATCATGCACACTTGTTTACTGACTGACCACCTCCTTCTTTTGAAATAGCATCTCATTGTAGCTCAGGCTGGCCTCCGACTTGGCCTCCTGAGTCCTGGAATTAGAGACACACATTGCCATGCTCACTTCTTAAATTTTTTTTCTTTTTTGCTCAAGTTTGGGATTTATTATTGACATTGAAAGTCATGTTATACTTAATTAAAAGTTTATGTGATGATTGTATGAGAAAAATTCAATCCCTGGAATAAAAATTTGTGGTTTATACGCACCCCCCCTTGGTGTGCGTGTTTGTGGGGGACAATGCAAAATTTTAATTTTCTTTATATCATGTTGTTGGAGAAATTATACATTTTCTAAATCTTACTGCTTCATTTTTATTTCTTGTATGCCTTCTTTCTATGATAATTAGGGTGCATTTAATCTTCCGAGTGCCTGATCTTGTCCCCATGGCCTCATGCTAGCCATCCACGTAGGACATATGTTGCCCTCTACTTGCTCTTGAGAACCCAGTTTAGCTGGTGAGTCTCAGAGTTTAGTCTGTTTAAAGACTACCTTGGGTTTTCTACTGAGTCCTCACCCCTTGAGAACCTCTCCACCGGTAGCTCAATTTTATTTGTGAGATAGTTACCTTTGCAAATTCTCCACAGAACCAGACTTAAACTTTATCTTGTAAAGGAGTCAGCCAGCAGGAAGTTGTTTAGCTTGCAGATTTCTGAGCCCTAATGTCCTAGGTCTAGAGTTAGTCACTAAACCGTGTGATTTCAGTGATCCTGGGAGACCAGGTAAGGCTGGCATTGAGCCAGACGGCATTCTAGAACCTGGCAGGCTCCTGGTGAGAAAAATCCGACTAAGGCAAGGTAACATTTAAACGTCTCCCCTGTTTCCTAGTTACCAGTTTTTGTCTTTAATCTAAGTTATTGATTGTTTTAAAAGTGGAGCTGCTGGAGAAACAGATACTATTTTTGCCTTTCTATTGGAAGCAAAGTGGTTGAGTAGGAAAGATTGGGGGTGGGTGTAATTACAGTTCTCCGAGAATTCAGTTTTTATTTGGTATCTGTAGTAGGCTCTCTTGGGGCCAGAGAGTACCTTTACGTCTTCCTAATTGGTACTTTCACTATGTGCCTTCCTCTGGCTCCTGTGCTGCCTTTGCAGAGGACACCCCCAGTCTCAGCTTTCTGCCCTTAATGCGTACTTCACGTTCTCCACTACTCGTGAGGTTCATTTCTCTGGCCTTAAGAGGTATTGGGAATAATACTTGGACTTGCCTGTTCAGAAAGCCCTGCCATTTTCAGTAGTAAATCCAAAAGTGATCTTTTGTCCACAAGTGAAAATAACTTGGTGTTTTCTGTTGTACTGTTTTTAGACTATAGTTTTTCTACCTTCTCTTTTGCTCACAAAGTTTATTCATGTTTCCTGTCCCCATCAGTTGTTTTCCCAAACCCTTGATTCCACGCCACACTGTACAGACCCTTCCTTTCTCTTGCCTTAAAACTCATTCCCAGTCTTAACCTGTTTTGCTTTGACACAGCAAATGGTGAGTGAACAGGGTAGGGGGACTTAAGCCCTCAGTTAATGATAGGATGCTCTGGTTTTAAAAGTTAATAAAGTTCCAGAGCCTGTCCCAAATACAGGAAGAACATGTTCATTGTCACATGACCAGGCCTGTCAGGTATAGTTTTCCTAAGCAGTTTATGCAAATCCTATATCTGTGGAACCTTTCTTTTCCTGGTATCTAATTCCTTGTCATTGTTTGTCCTTGAGCTTGAGGGTGAATAGGTGTGACTGAACACAGGGTTGTCAGGGTTTATGTTTTTCCTTGGCAAAGGTCATTGAGGTAGTCTTCTGTTGAAGCCTAAAAAGTTAAGTTATGCAAAATGAGGTTGAACATTGTATGTGTTAGTGATTAATACAAATATTAATAATCTTTGGATTTTAGGTTGTTTTTACTTGTACATAGGCTCTGCTTATATCTATTTTTTTACTGCAGGGGTCTGTAGTCAGAAGGGGAGCTATGGTCTGATTTGTTAAAGCTTGAGGCTGGGAGCCTTATTGCTCACTTTCATAATTAATATGCTAATGCTATTAAAATGATTAAAATGTTAGAAAAACTTTGAAAGTTGCTGGAAAAATGATTGTTTCTAGGCCAGGAAAGTGCTTCCCGCCAGCCTGAGAGCTGGTTTGTGAATGCGGTTTCCACTGGTGCATGCCTGACACTCTGCTTGGCTGTGCTTGTCTGAGGCGCCTATGGCCGAGTGGATCCCAGGGAAAGCCCAGCAGAGGCTCAAGCCTTTCTGTTTGTCAGGTGTGAGAGGGGGAGTTCTGGAAGGAGTACCTAATGCCCTATCCTTACCTCAGTCAGAACAAGAACCTTTGGAAGAGATATGTCCAGTAGAATCCTGTGGGAACACCATGGGGGGAGTATGGAAAATTAATTTTTCTGTGTATATTCCTGTGCCCTTATAGCTGAAGCTTGCATCTGTTTTTGGTGATAAAAAATACAGCTTCCAAAATGAAGATTTTTCTTTTTAAAAATAATGCTCCAGCTAGAAGAGAAGAAAAATGTAAAACTCAGCTATCAAGTTCTTGAGAGAGAAATCTGAATTAGAGACCTACTGTGCATGTGTGTCCACCCTCTACCTCAGCCTCTGTGTGTGTGTGTGTGTGAATGAGGGGATGTAGCCCCTTTTCCAGTGTCACCCAACAGTTAGTTGACGTGGGGTCTCTCTCTTTCTCTCCTCCCTTCTGTTCTTAATAGCCATGTTAAGTTAAAAGCTTCTTCAGGGTTGGCTGTGGCATGGGGCCTGGAGGAGACTTACTTTTTTTGGTCGGCTCTGATTTCTTCTCACTACAGATGTTTTTCACCAGTCTTCCCCAGTAACCATTATACACGCAGATGTAAAAATCAACTTCCTGGAGGTGCCACCCTGTGTTACATCCCAGGCTGCGGGTAGGGACCTTGACCCTGTCATACATTGTCTAGCTTTCTATAAAAAACCTGGGTGGAAGCTTCCATAACCTTTGTGACTGTTGTATTATGTACGGTTGCAAAACCTGTATCACATGGGCAATCCCAAAGTTGGCTGTTAGTTCCAGTGGTAGCTGAGCTACCCTGGTAGCTTTGAGTACCCAAGTAGCCGAGCACCAGGAAACAACTCTGTTGGTGGTCCTGTGCCAGCAGGGTGTCTTGAGACACTCTCCTCCCCCCACCCCCTCCTCCTCCTCCTCCATCATCATCTCCGGTGAGAAGGTTTTACAAACCTGTACCCTCAAGACTACAAATGGGTATCTGGCCTGTTCCTATAGTCCCAAGGCGTCTTTTCTGTTGTCTTAGAGTGTCTATGCTGCGGCTCTTAAGTAGATGAAAAGTTAACTTTTTTTTTTTTTTTAAAGTTTATTTTTATAAACGAGTTTGGGTGTTTTTTCTGCATGAATGTTTGTGCACTACTAACATGCAGTGCCTGCAGAGGCCAGACGAGAGCATTGGATGCCCTGGAACTGGAGTTAACAGTGGTGATCAGCTCCCATGTGGGTGCTGGAAATGCACCTTGTACCTTGGGAAGAGCACCAAGCCCTCTTAACTGCTGAGCCACCCTTCCAGCCCTGTTTGCTCTTTTCAGTGTTACTTATCTTTTAATAAACAGTGATGGCTTCAGTTTTGCACAGGCTTATCTGATCAAACTGCAGGTATTTCTGCTGTGCTATTTTTCTTTCTAATTATTTCTGTGAATTGGTTCCAAAAAAGCCTGTAATATCTATGTCATGGCCTGAATCTTGTACAACCTTGAAGTTTCTACCACTAGATTTAATTAGTGTATTGCCTCTAAAGTCATCCAGAGTCTCAGAATATGTTAAAAATAGTCAAATTCTTTGCCAGACTATAACATGAGTGGTCTCTAGTCTAATTTTTTGTGGAGTTGACTTTGGTGTACCATACTTTGGTTTGTCATAGACTCCCTTTCTGGGGTAAGTAGACCTGTGTATTACATTTTCCCAGGAAAAGTCTGTCACACAACAGTGTTATATGCATGTATGAATATTACATAAAACATTTGTAAAGTAGACAGCTGGTTTTGAAGAACAGTTTAATTAACACTTACTATGTTGTGACTACAGTGTCAAATCTGTTGACCATATTGTCACACTTAATTCTTAGACTGTTCTTCTTAGGTTGGTGCTGGTAATCCAGTTTTTCAGTAAGGAAATTGAGGCTTAAGTTAAAGTTTATGCCCAAGAACCCAGAATAATAAGTAAGGTTTATATTTGACCTTCTCTAGCTCCTTTGTAAAGTTACACACATACACACACACACACACACACACACACACACGTGTGTGTGTGGGTGTGTACCTCTTGACTTGAGTTTTTTTTAACTTATAATTAAAGATATTACAACTATTTTGCATTACGTGTATGTCTATGGGCATGTACACATATGGTGCCCGTGTTGACTGTTAAAACACCCTAGAGCTGGAAATACCAGCCGTTGTGAGCTGTCCAACATGGATGCTACAAACCAAATCCAGGTCCTCTGCAAGAGCAGGGTGTACTCTAACTGCGTAGCCATCTGCTCCGCCTCCTGGGGTATTTTTTGTTGACAGGTTCTCACGCTGTGGATCAGGCTGGCCTTGAACTTGTGGTGCTCCTGCTTTTCTCTCCCCAGTACTAGGCTTGCAATTATGTATTAGTTCAAAGTTTTCAGGTATCAGAAATGGAGAATACTTTTGGGTTCGCCTTCTCGTTTTGAGTATATATTTTTTAAGAAGCATGAGAAGTCATGTCTGAAAACACTTCTTCAGTGATTCGTGATATATAAGTTCCACAGCTTGTGTGCACAGTTCTGGAAGACAGTAGTTCTAGAAGCACTTAGAGAAGGGAGATACCTTTTATGCTAAACTTACAAACCCAGCAATACTCACCATAAGATTCAAAATAGTTTAGACTGACCTAAAAATTTCAGATCCAGGAGAGTTCCTATCTTCCCCATATTTAATATGACCTCTTATGATGATTAATATGGATGTGTTGGAGAGAAAATGAGGGGACTTGGAGAGGGAAATAGGAGTAGATATGACCACATTTCACTGCACACCTGTATGATAGTCTCAAAAATATTTTTTTTCAAAGATTGAGTTTGTAAAGTGAAAGGCAAACCATTCCTCAGTACCAGAACTGTACAGCCATTTCACCGCTCTGTCTCAGTACTGTTTAGTCCAAGGACGAAAGGGCTGCTCACCTAGTTCTAAAGGGCTTGGCATGGAGAGAACAAAATAAATGCTAACTGGAGCTTTCAGTGAGTCACTTTTAGTGGGAAAGAAAACTCTGTCAACGCAAGACTGAGAGCAAGAATCTTGGTGTTTGTACTGTCTGCATCAGGAAGCTCCCTTCCCACCACAGAGCTCTAGTTATGGGAAAGGAAGAATTTTTCTTTTCACTTTAAAAAAAAAAAATTCTTGGGTCTTTGGGGACAAATGGTTGTAATTTAAGCTATATCAATGTCATTTGTGCCTTTATCACTGGTGGGGCTTAACTCAGTTCTAAGTTACACTTCTCCATTAACTTTTCCTAGTCAAATGCTCTCATGAGTCTACCTCAGCTGGTGAGTACAACCCTAATCTGTAGTACAGCTGGAACATTCTCGATCGCAATTGGAGTGAGTTAAGCAGCTTATTGAAATAAAATGCCATCTGGTCCTTCGTGGTTTAACATGTAATATATGTGTGTATATATTTTTGCAATCCAGAAAGCAGTAACATTCTAACTGGGAAACAAAGCAGTCAATTTACATATAAAGAAACAAGTCTTATTTATGTTATAAAATTAAGTTTGATTTCAGTTTATATTTTAACCTGGCTTTCACATAGCCACAAAAAGTATCAAATTTTATTCCTCAGATTTTATGTTTCATTAAACTGTACTTCAAATAAAATATAATTATAGGATCTGTATTTTTCACTTTACTTGAAATGACAATGATGTCAGTGAGATACAGTATAATCAAGAAATGTCCCCAAGGCTCTCAGCATGCTGTTGCTTTGTTCAATGAAACTCGGGCTTCACTGAAAATTGGGCAAATCATTGCTTCTTCAGTTAATTCAGAAATATACCACAGGGGGTGTCTTAACTGGCACAGAGGATACCATTTACCACCTATAACCTACATCTTCTTGTCTTCCGTTTGTTAAAGGCAAATGATAGCGTGTAGTAATGTGATGAAGCTACCTATACCTGACAGCATGTGCACACACAGTTAATAGATAAAAGGGACTAGAAAGTGAGTAGACGGCAGTGCAGTATGCTCCCCAGCACCCTTCCTCAGCACGAACTGTTGGACATGTTGAGAATGGTATACCTCCCTACCAAAGGAGGAACAAACATAAACACCAAGCCAGGCACAAACCCAGTGCCTACAGTGGTGTCCTGCCTGGAAGATATACTGGGGCAATGCACAAAGCTTGTGGAAGTAACCAACCAATGTCTGGTTTGACTTAAGGCCCACCTCATGAGATGGACCATATTAGACACTACTTGGGTGACTCAGAGCCTGACACTAGATAGCCCAAGGACCTAGGGGAAAACCAAATACTATTGTTATAAAAGTTAAAAAAAAAATAGTAGCAATAAAATGACGCCTAGTGATATTCTGCTATTACTCATAGATCAGTCTTTTGCTCAGCCATCATCAGAGAAACTTGCCCTGCAGCACGTGGAGACAGATACAGAGATCCACAGCCAGACATTGCAGAGAGTGAGATTGGAACACTCAGTACTAAATGGGATGTCTACATCAATCCCTCCCTTCAGGACTGAGGGAATGCTGTGGAAGAGGAGGTGGAATGAGTGTAAGAGCCAGAGGGGTGCAGTACGTACACACACACCCCCTCTAAATGAACAGGATGATGCACATATGAACTCAGAGACTGCGACAGCATATATACAGCTTGCATGGGTCTGGACCAGATGGAGTCTGTGCTAAAAGGAGAAGTGGACACATACTCCTGTCTCTAACCCAGAAGCTATCTCCAATTGATAACCACTTGCAAATGAAAATTTTCTCCAAGGGCGTCTAACTGAGGAGACACGTTAGTCTTAAGGGGAGGCTGCATATTCTTCAGGAGATGGACAACACAGAATGAACTCAATGGTATCATTGGAAGTTCCATATCTTTTTTTATTTTATTTTTAAAGGTTTTTGGTTTTTTTTTTTAAAAACGGGATTTGTCTTTGTAGCCCTTGCTGCCCTGAAACTCACTGTGTAGACCAGGCTGACCCTCAACTCAGAGATCTGACTGCCCCTGCCTCTCAAGTGCTGGGATTAAAGGCATGCACCGCCACTGTCTGGCTGAAAGTTCCTTATCTTACAATGTCTATGTCTGGTCTTTTTAAGAAAATTTATCTTATATTTTTATTTTGAAAAAAAAAAAATATGAAATATCTTCTTTTTACCCTACAGGTCTTTTGTGTATATTATGGCTTCCAGTTTAATCATTTAATTTATTTAAATACATTTTCTTTCTTTCTGTATTGACTGTAGTTTTCCCTCTCTTCTCTCTTCCTAGTCCTTCCCCCCTCCCCTCTTGCACACCCTCTCCCTATCCTTCCCCTCCATTCTCTTCAGAAAAGGGAAGGCCTCCCATGGATAGCAACCAACCATGACATATCTAATTTTAGTAAGACTAGTCACCTCCCTTTGTATTGAGGCTGGAAGGGCCTCATAGGAGGAAAGGCCACAAAAGTAGGCCAAAGAGTCCAGATAGCTCTTTCTCCTGCTCTTAGGAGTCTCACAAGCAGACCTAGCTACACAACTGTAACATATGTGCAGAGGGCTTAGGTTAGTCCCATACAGGCTCCCTGATTAGCTGGTCAGTCTCTGTGAGCCCCTATGAGCTCAGGTTGGTTGATTTTTGTGGGTTTTCTTGAGGCGTCCTTGACCCCTCTGGCTCCTATAATCCTTCTCTGTTCCACAGGATTCCCTGAGCTCTGCCTAATGTTTGGCTGTGGGTCTCTGCATCTGTTCCATCTGTTGCTGGGTGAAGCCTCTCTGATGACATTGGATTAGGTTCCAATCTATGAGTATAGTGGACCAGGAATAATTTTCTGTTTGTGGTCTCTGGGCTGTCCAGCCTCTGGATCCTGGCCCTTCATGTTATTCAGGGGTGGGCTCCCTCTCATGGCATGGCTTTCAAGCTGGAGTATTCGTAGATAACAGAAATTGTGATAGTGGCCAACCAGTGACTGCTCGGTCCAGTTTAATGTTTTCATGGAATGAATTCCTGAGTTTGTCTCTGTCTATATCTGTTTCTCATGCCTTTCTTGGGCTCTCTTCCTTCTGTTCATTTTGTTCTATTCCTGTGTTTTAATTTTTATTTTATTATTGTGTCCTAGAAACTAGTTTTCTGAGAGACAAAAAAAAGGGGTGGCTCTGGATGAGAGGGAGCTGAGAAGGAGTAGAGGGTGGGGAATCCATTATCAGGATATGTCTTCTGAGGGAAAAAAAGCTATTTTCAGTAAAAGGAAAAAATAGTCCCTTAAAAAAAAAAAAAAACCAAAAACAGTACCTAACTAAGCCCAAGTGAATTAAATAAGCCATACATTTCTGAAATATAAATATTAGACTAAAATTCTGAAAGTGCTTTGTGCAGTTGAATTAAAATTTCATAGGAAACATTTTTAATGTGCATCTCTTTCATAATGTTACATAAATGATCAGACTAATTTATCTGATAGAAAAGCATTACAGTGGAAGACATCATAGTTGGCTCTTAAGTAATATGGGGTCTGGCTTTGCAGGTAAGTGAATAGTCTCTGGAGTAGATGATCAGTTCTCCCTGCGTAGATGAACCGTTCTGCCCCCCTCTGCCTGTAGATTTGAAGATACCATAAAGAGCATGTAGAGCAGTACTTTTGAAGGCATGACAAGATAGTTGGAATGAGAAAATAACTTGAAGTTTTCTCAATGGAAGAGACATTTTAATTGTTTCTTCCCAAGTGACCTTGGAGGTGATTCACTATCCCTGGGGATTATGTGACCCTGGATGACCATCAGTTCATGAGATGTGTACAGGGACGGCATCTTTTCCCTTATTACATCACTAGCTCTTGGAGAATGAGAATGAGAATGAAATATGAAACCGACCACAGAACTGTAAGACAGAAAAGGTAAATGTGTGGGTTTGAGGTTTCTTTTTAAGCTGACTTTAGACTTGATGTTCTTTATGCAAATATTGAACCTACACAGTTCCAGTATGTGCTGATTGTTGTTCCAGGTCTTTGGGTTTCTCTGATTATTTTATCCTGTTCAGAAGGAAAAATTTACTCACCTGGTTCTTTACTGTCACAGACACCAGCATGAGATACTCCATTAGGCAAGTGCCCGCCTTCCTTTCTTTTCTTCCTTGTTTTCAGACTTGATATGGAATCTCCCTTGAACTTCTGGGTTCAAGTGAGCCTCCAGCCTCATCCCTCCAGTAGCTGGTACCACATTTGTGCCACTGTGCCCTCAGATGGCGCCTACCAGATGTCAGTGAGGCATGAGAATCACTCTCCACATGGCCTCATGTTTAAGTTCAATGATAAATGCCCTGGCACTTAGGTTTCATCTCAAGAATGCTTTGTAGAGGAATATTGATGTCTTTACTGATATTTCCAGACATTCTGGCTAATGGTTTGTTTTGTTTAAAATGTCATTTTGCAGTGTTATATGTGGTATTGTTTTCTAAAAGCATTGTGTTTGATAAAATATAGTTTTATACGGAATTGGCTTATACTGAATGTGGTGTTCAGTTTCATGATTTTAAAAGTCCTTAGAGAAGAAAAAAAATCTTAATTTACCTTTGCTATCATTTACATTGTTTTTGTGTATGTATGAGTGACATGGCATAATACTGTGTGCTTGCATGTGTGCGTATGTGTGTAATTCTGTGAAACTATGCACATGGCACGATGTGGAGGCCAGAGGTTGATGTTCACTGTCTTCCTCAGTCATGTTTACCTTAGTTGTTGAGACAGGGACTTTTCTTGAATATAGTATCATAGATTTAGCTAGACCATCTAACTAATGAGATTCAGGGATTCTTCTGTCTCTGCCTCCTCAGGGCGAGGATTATAGATGCACACCACTGTGCCTGGTCTTTTACATGGTTGTCAGGGATCTGAACTCAGATACTCACACTTGCGCACTCAGCAGATGTTTTACCAGCTTACTCATCTCCTCATCTCTGCCACTTTTTCAGAGGATAGTTCTTTGTACCCCACCCCCCCCCCGAGTCTAATTATGTATCCCAGGCTGGCTTCAGACGCTGATCTTCCAGAGCCCTGGAATTACCCATTTTCAGAGCTTCCTTTTGTGGTTTTTAGGATAATAAAACCAGTGTTTCAGTTTTGAAAAACCTGTGATTGTATGTATGTATTTTAAATTTACTTTTATATGTATGGGTGTTTTGCTTGACTCTATAATATCTGTGAACCACATGTGTGGCTGATGCCCTCAGAGGCCAGAAGAGGGTGTCATCCTCTAGAATCAGAGTTACAGATGGTTGTGTGCTGCCCTGGGTGTTCGGAATTGAATCCAGCCCTCTAATCACTGAGCCATCTCTTCACCCCCAAAACTTCTGGTTTTCACCAATGGATATTTTTTGTTTGTAGCTCCTAAACCACTTCAAACCTAAGAACTTAGTCCTTATGCACACATATAAAAAGGTTTCTCTAGGTAACCAGACAGATATTAACTGCTCTCTGAGCATACATAGTTTATTTCTTCTCCGTTTGCCTGTTTGCTCCCACCTTCTCTTTGTCGCATGTGCGAGCGCGCACACACACACACACACACACACACACACACACACACACGCACGTGCACACACGTGCGCGCGCGCGCACACACACGCACACATACTCTTACATCACCATCCAGCAGCTCTCTTCCCTAGACTCTAACTACTTTAATGCTACTGATTTCAACACAATTAAGTTCAAATTAAAATAATTTTCACCTGAAGGTTTGAATGCTCACTAGGCAAATAACTTGCTTTTAAGTTGTTAGAGACAAGCTGTCTTGGTGTAGCTTTGAATCACACTCACTAAGGAGAGCTTGCCTGCATTTGCACTATTAAGACTGAGCATTTCTCTTCTAACACAGTGGGATTGTCAGGAAACAGTTATAATTTGTCCAACTTAGGTAACCATGCTGTGACTCTATGTTCTTGTAGTGTATCATTTCTTGAGATTTGTTGTTCACCTGTTTTATTATTATGCTCTTTGCTATTAAGTGGGTAACTAATTCAATTTTGAATAATTTCTGTTCTTTCGAAACTTTGGTTTTCTAAATTTCATGTTTGAGATGCAAATTTGCCATCCTTCTCTTGACTTCATTTATTTTTGTCATCTGTCATTTGGTTCGAAATGTGAGTGCTTTGAAAATAGCAAGCTCCTGTATGAATTTTAAGCTAATATTTTTAAGATCACACTAATACGGAGAATTTAAATTTAGAAGCATCAGAATAGATAGCAGTTATGGCAGGCTGTGTGAGTAAGAACATCAGCACACTGGGGAGTGCTTTCTGTTTGTTCTTTGAAGAAGTCTGTGTTAGTTCGTGATTACTTGTAGTATCTCTTGCTGTATTAACTTCTCTGGACTTAGACCAGCCAATAGAAGGTAATATACTACAGTGTTAGTTTTCTTGCTGGAGAGTGGAGCAGGGAAAACTGTAATCCTTCTTGGTCAGACTGGGCCTGAGAGGCCTGCACAGGATGGATTTGAAGGTCATGGATATTTCTGTTTTATTGCCTTAAATTTCTGACACCACGAGTCCATGTATTTTTATATAATTCAGGCTTCGTGCTGAGGTAAACTGTCTTTGGTCTCTTGATTCCCAATAGTCATTTAATCTCTAAATTTAGCACACTAGAATGGGTGGTTCCTGATTTTCAACTATATTCATGTAGCAGAAGGTCAGTTCATCCTAGTATGTTAACTGTTTTTCTATTCTCTACTGTAAGGATGTTCCATAGTTTGCATTGATTCTGTATTGTTGTTCTTAAACACTGGGAACTAAACAGACAATGGTACCAAACATGGATTGTTCATATTTGTGCAATTATTGTCATTGTCTTCAGTTGACTGTGTGGTAGAACAGACATGTTGTAAGTGGCCGTGAAGATAAAAGAACCCATTTAGGTTATAAACCACATGGCATTTGAAACTTTTTAATGGCGTAGGTCTTGAAGAACTGCCCATTTATACCTGGTAAAGCATTGTGAGACCAGCTTACCAGTGGACATTTGGTCACACTATGTATGTATACATATGAGAAGTGTGTGTATGTGTGTGTGTGTGTGTGTATTGTGCACACGTGTGGTTCTTGTTTGTTTAAGTAATATTTATTTTAAAGGACTGGTAGATAGCCAGAAAATATTAAGCTAAAGTAACCTTTGTAGCTTTTAAGAATTTATGATTTTGGGCGACATGTGAAGCCCAGATGTTCAATTCTCATCACTCTCTGTCTCCCTAAAAAGGGTGACAAGAAGTAAATGTAGAAATGGAGGAGGCAGGGATTCTTCAGTGAAATGAGCCTGAAGAGACCTGCTGCCTGCCATACTGTGGGTGGACTGCTTCTGACTTGCACAGTGAGTGTAGGAAGTGGAAAAAAGGTTAACGAGTGGTCAGTAAAAGGTTAAGTAGTAAAGCTGTTTACTGACTGGTGTTCCAGGGAATGGATTGTCACTTTTCTAAAATAATGATATTGTTTAAAAGGTTGTAGAGTTTAAGCACTATGGCCGAAGTTCAATTTTTAGTACCTACTTAAAAAAAGCCTGGCGTGGTTGTCTGAGCTCAGAATCTTAGCTCTTGCAAGGCAGTAACACGCAGGGCAGACCCTAGCCTGTTGAGCAAGCTCCAGGCCATCGAAAACCCACCTCCAAACGCAAGGTGGTTCACACCTGAAGAATGACCTCAGAGGTTAATCTCACCTCTACACATATGTACACACACACACACACACACACACACACACAGGTTTAAGGATTAAGTGATATCTAGGATTTGCTTACATACAACTTGGTGAGGCCAGTAAGGTAGGAAAGTCAGGGAGTGGAGATTTTTCAGTTAATTAATTAATTATTTAAAAATTTTATTGCATATACTTTTGTGTGTGTGTGTTTGAGAGAGAGAGTGAGAGAGAGATAGATAATAAGACTCAGTTTCCTACCATGTGAGTCCTGGGGACACCTTTACCCACTGGGTCTGGGAATAGAACTCAGGTTGCAGGTCTGCACAGCAAATACTCTTGTCCATGGAATCATTTTGCTGGCCCGTAGTTAGTTATTAAGGCTGAGCAATAGGTAGCTATTGGTTTTTTTTATTTTATATTTTTTGATACCCTAATTTCCATAATAAAAAGTCAAAATATTTGGATGGAATGGTATCTGAGTACATACCATTGACTAAGAGTGTAGTGATTGCTTCCAAGGCTAGTATCAAATCCTAGCATCAGATTACTGCTTAGCATGAATATATCAGGTGTGAAGCCAATTCAGGAGAATTTTGACTCCTGATCTAAAGGAATTAGCGTTAGATTGGCTCTGGCTGCAGTATAGTGCCTACATTCAGTAACATTTTATCTACCAGTGACTCCAGGGCAGCAGAGTAGCAAGAGTTGTGGTCTGGGCAGTTAGGTTATGCTGAGGAGAAGCTGAAAAGCGTTTCCGTAACATGACCTAAGAGAGGAGAACCAGTAAGCTGATGTCACCAAAGTCAATCTAACCTTATTGTGGGAAATGTAAAAGTGTTGAAAAGCATAAAAGAGTACAAACATAACTGTTTCAGCTTTCACAGTTTTATATATGTCAAGGCTCTCTCAGCGTGGCTTGGTACTCCCTGCAGTTTCCAGGGTCTGCTGGGTGTCTTGGGATGTATTCCCTGGGAATAAGGGAGAGTACTGTACTTTCTTTGTCACCCTTGCTGTGAATGTGATGATGGCAGGAAATGAACTTCCTGCAGAGTTGTTCAATTGCCGTCCTTCACATATTACTTGCTTTTGTATCTCCGTGACACAATAACTTATACATGCAACTTAGGGAAGGGGGTTTTACTGTAGCTCATGGTTTCAGCCCATCATAAAGGGGATGGCATGGCAGAGCAGCACACTTCGTGGTGGCAGGAATGTGTGGTAGAGGCTGTGTATTTCATGGCAGACCAGAAACCAAAGGCAGAATCCTGAGGACACACACAGGATTTAAAGGTCCCTAATGACTGACTTCTTTTGACAAGCAGGCCCTACCTCCTAAAGGTTCTACACCCTCCCAAACAGTGCCACCAACAAGGGGACATTGCAGAGTCCACCCGCAGTATTTCATAGTTACTAAAGAGACTCAGATAATAAGAAAACAACCTACTAACTTAGTTCAGACTTATTTCCACTCATTTATTGTTAGGTCACTTTCTTGTAAAATGATGACAGATGTTCAAGGACAAGGCTTACTTTTTTAGTCAGAGATTTACAGATTGAAATGTCTCCTAAGTTTAATATCAATTTTAGGAATGAAAGACTTTGTGGCTGTGGTGGTGATGATGGCTGTCATTTATGGAGGTCCTTGGCTACTCTATGCCTTGTGGTGGTTTTATTACACACAGTGCTTTGTAACTTACATGTTTTTTTTTTTTTTTTCTATGTTGAGTTTACCAAACTGAAACTCAGTTTAACTTAACCAAATCACACCATTACTGTCTTCAGTTCAATTTAGATTAACTCCCTGGTTGCGTAGATAGATTTTGAAATTGAACATACTTTTAAAAGTATATATTTATGCATTTGTGCAAAAGGGAAGTTCATGTCTTAAGGTGGCATTTTAAAGGAAAGGAATTAACTAATGAGGATGATTGAAGTTATACTGTTGTATTTAATGGTGCAAAGTATGTTTCAGCATAAAATCTTACGGTTTCTAGTCAGCTGGACCTGTTCTGTTTAGAGTGTCCAGAGAGGGTCGTTTTAATTCTTCAGCTTTTATGTTGCTGTGAAATGAATTTTCTCTGGTATCCCTATCACTGTTTGTCCTGTATGTATACCCTTGAATTGAAGCACATATCAGTGTCTGTGGACCCATGAACCATGGAGAATCTCCAAAAAGAAAAGGAATTGCTGTTCAGAGTTAATTACGTTAGAACAAGGAACACCTTCAAAGATTCAGAGGCGGGTGTGATGGTACCTGTCTATAATCCTAACACTTGAGACAGAGGCAGGAGAATCTCTGCGTTTAATGCCAGTATGGTTTACCAATGGAGTTTCAAGCCTGCCAGAACCACACAGTCAGACCCTGCCTCAGTAACTTACCCTATACCAAAGAAAATTAAAACTTTAGATAATGTTACATTTAGAATTCATGCTGAGCCAATATAGAAAGATAGATGATGTTTTTACATTTTGTATTACACTTAGTACATTGTAAGAAAACTTTCAGTTCTTGGAAACAGAAGAATTCTCCTGTAATTTTGACTTGTGTTATAATTATTTGATACAGTAATATTACACTTATCCTTATTTGTTGCAGGATATTTGATCACACTATAAACTTATCTTGTGTTATTTTCTGAAAAACAAAACAAAACAAAACAAAAACCAAAAACCAAAACCTGTTTCTTGTTGTGGTGTGGCTCAGCCCTTTGCACACTTCTTTAATCCCAAACAATGAAGGTAAAGTTAGTTTGTAGAAGGAAGCCCCCATGTTTGAAAGTGATGTCTAATTGAGTGGCAAATTGACGAATCAGAAAGGTTTGAAAGAATAGAGTCTGCCCAACTCTCAGGAGAGGAGAGGGACGAGAGGCAACCTGAGAGGGAGCAGAGCAGAGGGAGAGAAGAAGGAAGCAAGCAGTTTCCCCAGGAGACACGTTGAAGAGAGAACAAGCTAGTCCAGGTGAAGACAGAATGAGCCAGAGAGTGAGGAGGACTCAGAAGATTAGAACAGAACAGATTATCAGAGTTAGCGTGAGGTCACGCAGAGCAAAAGAGTCAGAGGTCAAGAGAGAAGCCCCATTGAATCAGCCAGCCGGGAGAAGAGTTTGAGTCAGAGCAGCTAAGTTCAACCAGTCAGCCGGAGTTTGAAATTGGAAACAAACCCCTCTGACTGACATTGGGTCAGAGCTGTCCTTGGAGGTCTCCCTGGTGCCTGTGGGGTAATGAGTCTCTGAAGCAGGCTTGTCCGGGGTTGGGGTTCTTAAATCATAGAAGGACCCAAATAGACAGTTCCAGAGTGGTTTTATATAAGCCGGCTACCATTGCCTTATGTGTAAAACCTGTCCACAGTTTACCTCATCATGTTTAAAGATGTGCAGAAATGAGGAAGACCAGCTGTGATGCGAACAAGCAAAAGGCTTAGAAGGAAAAGTCCTTAGGAGGACTGAGGATTGTTTAGAAATAAGAGCGGACTAAGTCCTGCGTGAAATAAGTGTGTAGAAATACAGTTGTCTCTTAAGGGACATAAAATAGGAAGTCTGCTTTGTTTTGTTTTGTTTTTCAAGGACAATGTAGGGTCTAATATAAAGCATAGCATAATATAATGAAAAGCCCATTCCTTTTTATTTTTCTTGTTTTCTTTCCTGGAGGCAAGGCTGTTGGGTTGATGCCCTTGTGGGAGTTCTGAGCATCTGTGCAGATGCATTTCTCTGAACCTGAATGTGGATCTGTACGTGCTGTTCTACCCGTTGCCTCTCTTCTCTACCTTCATTGTATTTCTGTTCGCTTGTTCCCATCGTGATCACGAAGCGGCTGCTTTGTCCTCTCAACTGTAAAGCATTGCTCTCTGTGACTTTTCAGTGTGATAATTATGTAATCCAATGCCAAGCAGCAATTAGGTGCTGGTTTGGATTCTCGTTTGCTGTTATAAAGTGTATTACAATGGGTGTTTCTGCTTATCTCCAATGCTTACCTGGAAGATCTATGGGCCAAGGAGGTTCCTATCTTGTCTTTTGATGGATCTTGCCAAGTCTCCCTGCCTAGAGATTGCATCTGTTTGAACTTTGACCTGCATGCATACTGATTTTCCCTTATCATCTTTTAGTGTGTTAAGAGCTTTACATTTTTTTGAAATTATGATATAGTTACATAATTTTTCTCTTCTTTTCTTCCCTCCAGTCCTTTCTTTCTATCCTTTTGCTCTCTGAAGTTGATGACCTTTTTCTTTAATTTTACACACACACACACACACACACACACACACACACACACGATTTCAGGGCTGACCACTTGGTATTAGATAACCAGTTTTGGAGTTCTTCCTAGGGAAGGCTAGTACTCCTCCCAGAGTTACCTAGTTGCCTGTAGTTCTTTGTTTAGGCTCAGAGTCCCCATGAGCTATCTCCCTTTCATGTTAGGATGTCGTGGTGTTGTCCTTGATTAGGCCTCGTATAGGCAGTCATGTTGATGAAACTTCATGTATCTAGCTTCTCTGACATTTTAGAAGCTACCACCCCGCAGCAAACTTCCTGTTCCTCTGTCTTCTACTGCCTTTGGCCTCCTCCTCCATTCCAATCCCTGAGCCTTATGTATGGGAGTTGTGTTATACATGCATCTGTTGGGCTGGGCACTACATGGTCTCTTGTTCTATGTTTTATTGGTTGTGGTTTTCTGTATTGATCTCCATTGTAGAGAGACTTTTGTTTTTTAATGAGGGATGAGACCTATACCCTGTGAGGATAAGGATAAATATTTAGAATGTAGTTAGGAGTTATGCTGGTTTAGTAAAGTTGTGGTTGTAGGTTCCCCTCAACAATCCGTGACTTCACTAGCCCTAGGTAGGTAGGTAGATTTCTAGTACCAGGCATGATTTCTCTCTTGTTGAGTAGGTCTTAAGTCCAGTTAGAGAGCTGTGCCTACTAAGGTATGTTTGTATGTACTATTAGAAATATTGTGCCATTGCTGGCCGTTGTTGAGGTTCATGGACATCATAGCTCACCAGGGTTAATGGGTGATTTTCTTCTTTGGAAGCTTGCATGGTATCTTTTGATATTAAAGCTAGTCCTCAGGGAGAAGGTTTTTCAGGTCCAGTTGTAATCTTCTAGATCCTGTGTCTAAAATAAATGAAGTCTTCAGCAATAGAGAACTACCTTCCACCTCTAGGAGGCAACCAAGGGCAGTATCAATGGCCTATAGTATTTTTGGGGGAATCTTTTGGATTCCCCTTATCCATTTTTAAGGGTGTACTCATGCTTGGTGTAGAGATTTTTGTTAATTTATTTCTAGTCCCCCCAACAGAGTTTCACTGTGAAGCCATGGATAGCCTGGAACACACTGGTCTGTCTGCCTCTGCCTTCTGAGTGCTGGGATTAAAGGTATGTACCACCATACCTGGCTTATTAAAAACATTCAAAAACCTTGCTTATGTGCAAAAATGAAAAACATATGTTTTTGTGGGTCCTCCTCCCATTTCTGTGTTAGTTAAGTACCTTTTCTTACATAATAAGGTTGTCTTGTAGGTTTCTCTGGTTCTTACACTTTTTACCAATTTATCTTCTGTGCTATTGGATCTGAGAGATTTATATTTAAAAAATTAATCAGTTGTGATGTGCTTCTTTATCTTCTCATTTTAGATTTTGGCTGTGTTTACGTTTTGTTATTATTGTTATAGAACATATAAACATATTTTCTTCTCTCTCTTTCCCGTCCCTCCTCCTTCTCCCTCCCCCTCCCTTTCCCACCTCTGTGTGGACATGCATGTGCATATGTGGTCATTATTGTGTTCATGTGTGGAGGGCAGTGTTTGATAATATGATGTCTGGCTCTGTCACTATCTTACCTTATTTTTTGAGACAGAATCTTTTCCCTGAACCTGAGGTTTGAAGTTTAGGCTCAACAGAGGGGCCAGGATTTACCTATTTCTGCTCACAGTGCTGGATTTTTACAGATATGCATAGCTATATTAGTTTTAAAGTTTTTAAGGAAAATTTTTTTTATGAGTATGGATGTTTGCTTGCATGTATGTTGGTATGCCATGTGTGTAACTTGGTGCCTAAGGAGGCTAGAGAGGGCATCAGATAGCTCTGTGCTTCCTTGTGGGTGCTGGGAATTGAAACTGGGTCCTCTCAACTGTTCTGTCATGTCTTCAGCCCCACAGATGGCTTCATGTGTGAGTTCTGAGGAATCCAATCTTAGGTATTTATATTTCTGTAGAAGGCATTTTATCTACTCAACCATCTCAAGCTGGATATTAATATTTTTATATAATAAGATTTATCTGTGTTTTGTGAACTCTATCAAATTATATTGAAGACTTTTCTACTGTAAGATGGTTGCAAGGAGCTTCCCCATGGTATTCTGTGATTTAATTCTTAGATTTAAATTTTTGGTTTCTTGGGCATTTATTTTAATGCACAGGATGAGGATGAAATTTTAGTTCACATCCTCAGGATCTTTGTTAGATCATAAGAAATTTGTTAAGAGTGATCCCATGGTTGTTTTCTCATTTTGAAGTGATTACAGAGATTGGAATTTACTAGGATTTGTCCCAGGTAGAAACTCGAATATTTTGCAAGTTGTTTTTATGTACAATGTCAGGGAATTTTTCCAAATCCCTACCATCAGAAACAATTGGTTTTCTAAACCTGTTTTCAAATTTACCAATAAATTGTAGTTTCTTGCAGGTGACTAACCCTCTGTCAATTTTCAAAGCTGCAGGATAAAATCAGCAAGTATTCTAGAAGTTGCAGGAAGGAAAAGGTATTGTGTAAGCGAAGTCACCAGAAGTCCATTTTCTGTGCTTTCAAGTGAGAAAACTCAGGAGTGGCTCTTGGGTGGTGGTGTGGTGTGTTTTGTCTTTCCTTTTGTTACTCACTCTGTGTGGACCTGGGTGTAAAAGTCAGGGCTCCCTATCTCCTGTTGCTGGGAAGGAGACTAGTACCCAGGACTGCAGGACAGGACTTACTTCCTAGTAAGCTGTTTGATCATCAGCGTGGACCTCTCCAGTGTAAATGTGTAAACATGTTTTCTGTTGTAATAATCGTCAATGCCTTTCAACTTTTGACACCTTTTTTGTTTCTTTGGTGGGCCACGGACAGGCTTTTTTTCTGTCTTACTCTGGCCACTTGAGCAAAGGTGTACCTGGCAGTTATCTCTGAGGGGAAGGAAAGATATGTCACATAAGAAGGCAGGAAGTCGGGCAGGTTCCTAGACAATGCATATCTTCCCTGTTAATCGTGACCCTCCCTGACTGTGAGGTGTGTAACTACCTTGCATGGTGCTGAGCACGGGACACCAGTGTGTATAGTTATCCCTTCCAGTTTTCTGTTTGTCCTTTAAAAGGCCGAGATACGAACTGAAGCCTGCTTTTTGAAAATACCTATTACCTGGAAACTTGAGATAAGAAAAATAGTTATTAAAAGTGGGTAATTAGTGAAAGATCACCCTGATTAGGGCTTTGGTTTTATTATGTAGGTCATGGAGCCTGAGGCAGTGGGAGGTTCTAAGGTGTGACAGGAGCACAGTCATATGCAGTGAGTATGTTCCTGGGGTTTCCTGTCTGAAGTCCCAACTGTAATGAAAGCAGCAGCACCACCTGCCAGTGGTATGGCAGCCACACTCCTGAGTGTGCATCAGTAGAGCTAACCCACCTGGCCACCGTGCTGCCTATCCCATGCCTTGAGGATCCCACAAGACGAGATGGAGACAGAAAGTGAGATTAGCTCTTTGGGGGATGACAGTGTGTTTTGGCTGGAATCTGAAGGTATAATAACCCAGCTGACTGATGATGAAGAGGAAGAAAGGGAAGAGAGTTTCAGGTAAAATGGAGTTCTCTTCTCCATCCTTTGTCCATCTGTTCTCTCCTCCTCTTCTGGCCTCTCTGTTTCAGCCCTTTTCTCAGTAAGACTTCTCTCTGGGCCGGTTTGGGGTAGAAGAGGGCAGCTTTTCACTGGGCTGTAGCATTCTTCATTCCACGACTTGCCCTGAGCTTGTAAAATGTATTTTCAATTACTTGTTCCAACACCAGGAAGAGAAGGCGTTAGACAGGTTTTGTAGTAGCGTTTCAGGAATTTCAAGTACAGACTCATAATGAACTGCTACCCTTTTCTGTGTCTGATTTTTATCTTAATAGATTTGATCTGAATTTACATCTAAAGGTTGTTTTGCCGTTTCCTTGGAATGTGTTCTGAAATGACTTCGTGTGGACAGCCATCTGCATTTATGCACACATATAAAACATTTGATTAAATTTAAATCAGTTATTCTGTAGCTTTGATTCTCATTTTTACCCACTTTCCTATCCCTAAGTCTTTTGGGCTTTAAAATTTCTGGCACCAACTTAATACTTGGGAGTTTTAAGAGGATGCCTCCTGGTTGAGAGTTCTGTGGCTCCTGTTAAAGACTGTGTTTGATTCTGCTGTGTCGTTACAGGACTTAGGAAGCCTCCTCCGGTTCCTACAGGGCCAGAGACTTAACACAGTTGTAGATACTCGAAAAAATCTTTATGCTAGGTGGTGGCGGCTCATACCTTTAATTCCAGCACTGGAGGCAGAGGTAGGGCAGATCTTCTGTAGGTTTGAAGCCAGCCTGGTCTACACAGTTGAGTTCCAGGACAGCCAGGAGTACACAGAGAAACCCTGTCTCAAAAAACAAAACAAACCAAATCTCAGTGAAATTTGAAGTTTGAACTACGTACACCCACTACTACCCACATAGACAATTAGATATCTTTGTAATTTTACCTGAGTCCTTAAGCAGGTGAACATATCATTTCATCAGATACAGTCTCTCCCTCCCTCCCTCCCCCCCCCCCCCCCCCCGTCTCTCCCCACTGTGTGTGTGTCTCTCTGTGTGTGTGTCTCCCAAGTTAGATGATTTCTTTATTTAGAATCTATTTTAAAGTCTTAGTTAAAGTGTAGAGTGATTGAGTATTAGGAGCTCTTGGTAGATCATATTGAATTTGTTTCTCAAGGGTTAAAACAAATAAGAATTATTTTTTAATTTTGAGATTATGCAAATGAACATTTATTAGCATATCATTCTTTTTTGTTTCTTTTTTTCCTCCTGTAATTTCATTTAGCTTTCCAGATTTGCATAAGCCTCATCTCTCTCAAGACATGCTGATGTTACACATACCCACTGGTTTTGATTATGGTCTTTTATCTTCCTTACCAGTCTATGTTTTGTTTGGTTTGTATTAAAACTGACCTGATTATAATTGTGTTAGTTACTTTGTGGTATTTGTCAAAGGAAGAAACAACCTGTGCCTGACATTGTTGCTATTTTCTAGTATGTTAGATACTGTAATCTTAGATTTATTCTTAGGCAGTGGGAGCCTCCCCTAAGATTTTTCTCTTGACATTTAAAAGCGAATCTATAAGGCTGAGTCCTAATCTTGAGGAGCACTAACAGCACAGTTATCTGAGAAACTGAGCCATTTGTAGACATCGTTTTAGGAAACCATGACACCATAGGGAGTTTGTTCTTGTTTGCAGTTTTATATCCTATCTGAGTATCATGCAGGGTTTCTCACCCTATTCATCAGGAAGGCATGAGGAAACAAGGCAGCACAGGCTTTCACAACATCCGAAGCATGTTCCTGCTGAAACAAATGCCAGGCAGAAAAATGCATGTGGGTGTGGAAGGTGAAGGGTTGGAAACAGTGCTGCTCTGACTTTGGAGAACTGAGTAATAGAGTCTGTGCTGCATGAGAGTTCTTTTTAAAGCTAGTTTTATAATTAAGTGTATACCAAAGTTTTAATTTGTTTCTTTAAAATCTGTGCTAATTCACATAAAGCCAAACTGCTGTCTTGGTTACAACTCCCATCTGTTTGACTGTCTCTCTGTCTCTGTCTCTTTCTGTCTGTCTCCTAAAAAGATGAGGGGGAAAAGATTGTAATTATTTTTTTCTCATGTGTAGCAACTAAGTTAGGTGTTAAATTTACTCTTAAGAACGGCATCATGTCTCTTGAGGTGTCCTGGATAGAAGAGCTAATCTTATCCAGAGTGTGGGTTCCTGGTGGCTCCAGTCACTATCTGAGAGAAGAGCAAATGCTTGTCTTTTAGCGTTTGCAATAGCCTTTATTTTGGACCTGTTGGGAGGAGCAAGGTTTTTCTGGTAGCACTTGTGGGATCTGCTTACTCACCACGGTGTTGGATCAGAGGGCCACTGACTCAGGTCTCTGCTCCTCTGATTTCTCATTTGTACTGCGCAGTTAATATTGTGTGATCTATCTACCTTGTCACCCTGTGCAGTGGTCCTTAGAGTCCTTAAAACAGGATAATCTTTAGTTATAAACATTTCTGTATAAAGAACGATCTTTAGATCATTAAAAGAACCCTTCTGTAAATGGGAAGGAACTACCACCCAAAAAAGGAAAATGTAAATGTTGAATCCTGTCAGGAGAGAGAACTTTATTTAGGAGTTGTTACATGAACTATATTGGCTTAAATATGTTACATAAAGTATGTCTGTTAACTGCATAAAAAGTATATAAAATATATTTTTAAAATTTTTTCGATGAGAATTTGACTTAGCCCACATTATGTATCATGAAAGATTCGAGCCCAAGTGTAAATGACTGAAAGACGTTCACAGTAGAAAATGCCTGTGATGTATCTGGTGCTATGTGCCACTCTCTACTTAGGCAATAATTTTCCTGAAGCAGCACCCTTTTAAAATTTTTTTGAGGTGTTTCTCTGCATCAGTGATGTTTAGATATGTTGCTAACACTCAAGTGGAGCCTACTGTTGTGAGCCTCCCTCTCTAAGATGTGAGTTCTAGGATACTTAGAAATAGGCTCTAGATTGTTGGCCTTTGGAACTAGAAATGTCTGTAACAGACTCTTGAGCTGGGTGTGGAGGCACAGGCTTTCAAAATCCTGTTATTTCAGAGCCCGTGGCAAGAGAACTGAGGTAGAGACTCTCCTGATCTATGTTGTACTGTCTCAAGAAGGGGTTCTTTCTTTCTTTGTTTTCTTTTTTAAGTTTAGTCTCTCTTTCATTTCACTTTACTGGTAGGTAGACAATCTGGCAGGTAGGGCATACAATGTGAAACAGTTTCAGGAATGTTAGAGTATATAATTAACCTCTTAAAATGTATATACCTTTAACCTACAGACAGTGCCTGAGTCTCTCAAGCGCCTTTGCTTGTATCTGCATTCAAGACCTTTGGTGCTTAAATGAGAAGAGAAACTTCACTCTACTTGAAGAGAACAATTTGGTGAACACACCTTAATGGGGGGCTAAGGGAGGGTGCTGTCTATTGGTTTTAAGCATATGGAGCATGTTTTTTGTGTGCTTGTGTGGTTTGTTGGTTGCTTTATCCCATCTCTGCCTTGCTTGGAATGATGCTGTACTGTTCAGCAGATCTGGGCAATGGTGTTTCGTTTCTTCAATGGCTTACTTTTCTTTTACATTAGAATGATTTAACGGCTAGAAGATACTTCATAATCCTCTGTTTTTATTATTCTTGACATTTTGTTTTCCGAAGTTCTTGATTTTGAGATTTACCAATCAGTTTTTTGAACTTTGAGAGCTGGAGAGAAAATACTAACACTCAACCATTAATGTAATTACAGCTCCACACTCATGTCCATTGCATACTACACAATTTTACATAGGCACCTCACTTTTAATGTCTCATATAAAAAGCCCAAATGTGTATATCTTACAAGAAAGAGCTATCTTACTGCTTTGGGGCTTACTTTGGTCCACAAAATAATTCATTTAACATTAAGTACAGCCTTTCCTGAGCATACGCTTATCAGTGCTAAAAAAATAACTATGAGAGTCTGAAGTGAGCATTCCTAATCTCAGAAAATCGTATGCAATGTTGGAAACGTAGCCATTATTCAGTCATTATGATTTGTGAAATAAACTTTGTTCTAACCTCAAGACATGCTAGTGCAAGACTTTCTTGGTATTTCAATAATTAAGCCCTTTGGTTGGGTGCCCAAGGTGAGCTTTTCATAAGAAAGGCATATGTTTGTCTGCATAAGGGTTTTGATGTTCAAAAGGCCTTAGAGCATAAAATCTCTTTATGCTCTTTATTTATTAAGTTCTTTATTTATTAAGTTGTTTATTTAAAGTTAAAAAAAATTATGCTAGCATGTGGGTCAGTGTTAGAATGCTTGTCTAGAATGCCTAGATCCAGGTTTATTATGAGCATACATGTGCCTATGCATGTGCTCGTGCGTGTGCGCGCACACACACACACACACCTTTAGAAAAAGAAAAGCTTAGCAAGATTTCCCCTAACTATTGCATTCCTTGTGAACTCAAAGTTTTTCAGTTAATTACACTTTTACACTTATTAAATTATGTCTTATATACTTAAACCTTTACTCAGGAAACAAAAAGCCAACCTTTTGTTTTTAAAGTGGAGTGCACCTTATATCCCAGCCTCAAGGGGACCTCTTTGAGTTTTAGGGCAGGCCTACATAGTGAGGTCTGGGCTAGTAGTCATGGCTACATAGACTGTAAAATAAAATAAGCTTAACCAGAACAGATGATCTCCTAGGCACGTTGGAAGTTCTGCTTCTCATTTGATTTCTTTCCAATTATTCCTTTTCTGTGTTCTCATTCAGTTATTTAAAGTAAATTTATTTCTTCTACCTAAGTGTTCTGGTTTTTTCTGTGTTGGCTCTCTTTTCTCTTCTTTTCCCTACTTGATAAGAAAACCTCTGTAGGAAACTTTTGCTTTCTGTTCTTTTAGTCTCTTTCCTGCCTTAGATAATAAGACTTTGGTTTACTAATCAGGACTTTTGGTAAACCTGAAACTGATCGGGTCTGACGATGGCAGCTATACCACTTTGTGAAAAGATTCATTTCCTTTGTTTAATGAGTTCTCACAGACTGGGGCAAGGCCTTTGTTTTCTGGAATACACGTAGTCTTAGACTACAAGGCACAGTGCGAAGGTCTCCCTCCTGCCCCAGTCGGCCAAGGCCTTTCATAGGAAATGTCCCTGAAGGGCCTGGTGCTCATCATGGTGGATTTCTAGGGATATTAATGGCTAGAAAGTGGATCTTCCAGGAAAACTGGTCCTCTGTCTAGAGTGATTGATGTGACAACATGTTCCAGTTTTCCTGTTTGTGAAATAGCTAATCATAGCATATGAGACTATCAAATACCAGTAAGTTAGAAGATACAATTTAAGAAAGATAAATAAATTTAAAAAAGATGCCGTACATCAAACTAATCAAGACCTTTAAGACCTATTTAAAACAAAGACAAAATCAACAGCATGAACACAAGAGTTTACTAAAGAACATAAAAGAAGTGAGGAAAATAATTAAGAACATACTTTGCTCAGAATAAAAGTACATAACACCATAAAGGTGATATGTTAGTTCAGTCTAATTTGTGCATTCAGTGTAATAAAGTGCTTAAAATACACGAGTCAGCGTTGGAGTGAATTGAGTTGGGCTAAGTAACTTAGCTAGGGAATGATTTGGTTTGTTTGTTTGTTTGTTTGTTTTGTTTTCTTTTTTTTTTTTTTTCCCAAGACAGGGAAATGTCTTGGGAAATGGAGCTCTGGATGTCCTAGGACTCATGATGTAGACAAGGCTGGCCTTGAACTCAAAGAGATTCACCTGCTTCTGCCTCCCAGTGCTGGGATTAAAGGTGTGTGCCAACACCACCTGGCCATGGAGTGATTTAGGATAGAGAAAATGATAGTTCATGGAGATAGGGCAACTGAATATTGTGGAGTAATTCCTCAGTAGTTGAAGCCTGTAGTGCTGAGTTGTAAAGAAAAGGCATATTGAGATAGACACACACAGTCACAGAGAGATGTAGACATGGTACAGAGGCTTGCCCCAAGCCGTTGGGGCATACAATCTGTTCAGTAGTACGGAGGAATGAGGGCTGGGAATTTTTGTTGCTAAAACTGTAATGACTATTAAATTAAATATCAGACATTTTCAGTTGGAAGTGAGCAAAAGCTGACATCCACTAGCTTTAGAAAAAAATCTGTATGTCATTTTGAACAGAGCAGCTATCCACATTCGTATTAGAAGTTTTGTTTTTAAATGTCTTGGGAATTTCGGGTAGTTAAGATTTATTTAAGCATTATTTAATCTATATAAACTAACTAGAACAGAGCTCCTGTATATTTTGAAATACTGACTTGTTTTTAGTTTAGGTGTGTAGGTATTTTGCCTGGAAGTGTGTCTGTGAACCCCATGTATGGAGTGCCTGTGGAAGTCAGAGCCCCTGGAACTGGAATTATGAATTGTTACTGCCATGTGGATCCTGGGAACTGAACCTGGATCTTCTGGAATATGCTTACTATATTATACTCCAGGATGTCAGGTTGTAGCTTTTCTCAGCTGTGAGTGTACAGAATACACAGAAGCCTTGCAGCTCACATTTGCTACTCCAGCCACAGTTGAAAGCAACAGAGATGCTCAGCATCACTGTAGGCTGTCTCTCAGAGCTGTTGCGATCACTGTTGGAAGTGAAGCATGTTCTTGTCCATATAGACCAAAACTGAGTAAAAGTCCAAAGTTACCACTGTCTCTGACAGAGGACAGTTGTCCTATCCCTCACACTCTCTTCTCTCCAGAGCATCTGAAAATGGCAAGGCCCTAAGGCAGGCTCTGGCTCTCGTAGGCACAGTGGAGAGTGAGTTACTGGTTCAACTGTAGTAGATGGGGAGCCAAGCTTGGTGAAGGGTAAGGGGTAAATGATTTGGAAAGAAAGATAAAATGCTGCTGCAGCTGTTTGGAATTTACTCACAGGACCAAGAAGATGTATCTGTGTCGGAGTAGTCTCTGAAGTGCTGGGCAATGTAATATAATACTTATCTGCAGAAGGGAGTCTGCCTGGTCCTGTCTTGAAACTCAGAACTGCCATGTGTGCATTTTCAGAAGTCAGAAGCAGGAATCTGGTACAAATAGAGTCTGTCTGAGAGATTTAAAGGGTTTTTCTCTGAGGAAGCAGCAAGGCAGTTGAGCAGACAGCTTTTCTGTTTAAGGGGCTTTTTCATTTTGTTTGGATATACAGGCTCAAACTGAGGATACATTGTAGAAACTCGTAAAAAACAGCTTTGGGTTCTTTAGATTCATAGTTAAAGATTCTTAGCACTGAGATGTTCTGTTGGACGTGGGGCTGTACTCAAACGTGTGGAGAGCAAAGCTTGTTCATAATTTGTAACAGAACAAGTCAATATAATATGTAGATGCTAAGGTTTTAGCATCCTGATTATTACTAGACACAGTATATATATAAAAACAATTTGTATCTATTAATGTTACTATTTGCTAGTGAGCCTTCATTTTGTACATTCATTCCAATATAACATACATATAGAAAAGTTTACACATACCCTCCCCTCCCCCTCCCCCTATCTCTCTCTCTCTCCCTCCCCTCCAACTCCCCCTATCCCTCTCCCTCTCCCTCCCCTCCAACTCCCCTCCCCTTCCCCACCCTCCCTCCTCTTTCATTTTTTCCTCTATCTACTCTATCTATCTATCTATCTATCTATCTATCTATCTTGGATATTTACTTTATATACATTTCAAATGTTTTCCCCTTTGGAAACCCCCTATTCCATTCCCTCTCCCTGATCCTCTATGAGGGTGCTCCCCTACCCACCCACCCAATCCTGTCTTCCCTCCCTAGCATTCCCCTATACTGGGACATCTAACACCCTCAGGCCCAAAGGCCTCTGCTCCCCCTGATGGCTAACAAGACCCTCCTCTGCCACATATGTGGCCAGCACCATGGATCCCTCCATGTGTATTCATTGGTTGGTGATCCAGTCTCCGGGAGCATTGAGGGGTCAGGCCAATGGACACTGTTGCTCCCTCTATGGGGCTGCAAACTCCCTCAGCTCCTTCAGTCCCTTCTCCAACTCCTCCATCTGGGACCTCAGTGCAACGGTTGACTGTGTTTGTACGCCTCTGTATTTGTCAGGCTCTGACTGAGCCTCTCTGGAGACAGCTTATCATGTTTCTATCAGCAAGCACTCCCCAGCATCCACAATAACGTCTGGGTTTGGTGGCTGTATATGGGATGTATCCCCAGGTGGGGCAGTCTCTGGGTGGCCGTTCCTTGAGTCTCTGCTCCACACTCTGTCTCCTGTGAGTATTTTGTTCGCCCTTCTAAGAAACATTGAAGCATCCACTGAAGCTCTCCCTCCCCCCTCCCCCCTCCCCTCCCCCACTCTCCGTCCCTCCTTCTCTTTCACTCTTAAACACAACCCAATCAAGATAACTTTTCTAGCGTCCCACATTTTCTATCCCTCCTTTATTTTTACCTGGGTCATTGCAAATGACTTGTGTTGCTTCTTTACTTTCACCTGAATAGGATCATGTATCATGTAATGGATGATGGCTTTTGTTGCTGAACATTTGTGAAAGTTATTGATTTGTGGCAAGTGGCAATGCTAATTTTCATTTTCTAGTAGCCTATTTTATGAACTATAGTAAAATTGCATGTTAGTTACATTTTGGGCATAAATAATTGTAAACATAGTATTACATATAAATATTTCAGATTTTTACATACTGGCCATATAACAAAGAGTCTTGCTAAGTTATCTTACAATTCTAAATTGTAGAGCCTTTCATATTTATTACCTGTGTATATGTTAAATAATTTCAATCTTATTTCTTTTCTTTTCTTTTTTCCGAGACAGGGTCTCTCTGTGTAGCCCTGGCTGTCCTGGAACTCATTCTGTAGCCTAGGCTGGCCTTGAACTCATAAATCTGCCTGCCTCTGCCTCCCAAGTGCTGGGATTAAAGGCGTGCGCCACCATCGCCAGGCACTTATTTCTTTTTCTAATCATATTATTTTTCTTTCTGTAATATGAAAAAAAAAAGCAACAATAATTGAATAGGGCCTTGTATAGTATTGCCAGAGATATGCTTCTGCCTTTCCCAATCTTACCAGGAGAGCATCCTAATTCACCTTTAAGAATTATGTTAGCTGTGTTCTTTACATAGTCTTCCTATGAAATTTATGATGGGCACTAAATGTGAATTGTTAGAATTGTATGTGACTCCTGCCTTTCAGAGTGTGGTTAGTTTTATGGATAGGTTTTAGATTTTAAGCTCTTTACATGTACACATGCATGCACGCACATGCTTTTTTCAGTAGTTTGTTTTGGAGCTGTGTTCATGGTATCTCTTCTCTCATCTCTTCTCTTTTTCTTGTAATGGCTTGGTCAGTTTTTGTTTAGTTGTATAAGCTTTACGACTTGGTTGGCTCACTGAATGGTTTAGAGGTGTTTGTTTTTATAATCTAGAAGGATATGTGTATGCAAGAGTGTTGTAATCCATTCTCTTAGTGCTGGAGATAACACCGACGAGTGCACGCGAGTTTCTTACAGATTTAACTGTCTTCACAGCTATCAGACTGTGTTTTTCTGTTTTAGTCTTTTTTTTTTTTTAAAGTGTTGGTGAGTAATATGCTCCAGGGAGTAGAATTTTCCATTTAAATTAGACTAATTACATTGAAATAGGATTGTTTACAATGTTCTCAGAATCTTTATATTGCCCCTTTGTGTTCCGGTTGTGGTTAGGTCCCTCTTCGTTGCTCACTGTGTCTCTGTCCCCCTGCCTCCTCCATTTGTCTTCTCTAGCTTTCCAGATATTGAACAACCACACTCTTTCTCATTTGTTTCTCGTTGTATATATGATTTATTCTTACTCCCCCCCTTCTGAATCTGATGTATTTAGTTTAGCCTCAAACTCCCCCCCTTCTGAATCTGATGTATTTAGTCTAGCCTCAAAGTTGCTTTGTAGCTAAGGCTGAGCATACGCGTCTGATCCTTTAAGTACCTAGCAAAAGCCACATAAGGAAGGAAGACCCTCTTGGCTCATAGTTCATGGCTGTCCCACTGCGTCTGCAGTCAGCAATGCAGGTGCTTGGCTTGCTTCCTCCCTTTTAGCAGGGTGGCACCTCAGGCCTTAGAATGATACTGCCCATTTTAAAGATGTGTTTTCACAACTCAGTTGGTCCAGTTTATATCTTTATACTAATATAATATAACATAATATAATATGTTTGCACACACACACACACACACACACACACCGCATAAAGCGTTACTGCTACTATTTGCTTTTTGAATATAGTTCTCCTATATTCAAATTCCAGTTCCCTGTTGAAATACTTTTATCAGTTTTCTTTCATTTCATTGACCATATTAATCATAAATATTTTAAGCAACTTAATAAAAACTTAACCAAATGCTTCTTACCAGCTTGTGTCTCCCTTTTCCCCTTGCTTGACTCTAGGCAAGTAGTTGGCTGTGATGTGGTTCATCTTGGAAAGCCCATGTTTCTCATTTCTCTATGCTTTTTTCCTGTTGCCTGCCGTGCGTTCTTCTATCTGATGCATTCTAGGGAAGTTACAATTTTATAGTTTATCTGCCTTGATAACTCTTACAGTTTTTAATTGCATTTACTGATTTACTGTATGTGTGTAGGCACATAGTGTGTGCGTGGGTGCACATGCTGTTGTACATGCGTGGGCGTTATGTCCTTTCACTAGGTGGGCCTGGGAGATAGGATTCAAGGCCTTAGGCTTGCTGGGAAGCGCCTTTTCCCGCTCAGTCATCCCGATGGCCTCTGCCCTTTCTTGTTGGGCTGGGAGTGAGGCTGCTTACAGATTTCTCTATCTGGGGCAGAATCCACAAATGGACCATAAGAAATGGACATAGTGCTTTTTCTTTTTGATAATTTATAAATCTGAGTTAGATAAGAGTTTGCCTTCATTTTTTTCTTTACTTTTTAGTTTGCCTCTTAGTGATTATTGGATATCATCTGATATAGATGGGAAATTTGTAAAGACTCTTTAACAAAAAAATTTTTTTTTAAACTGATTTAGTATTTTCTGACCCTGTGTGGCTTCAGTATAATCGTAGTGTTATGTCTTGTTCTTTGTGACTCAGTTCCATGACACAGCAGTGCTGTCTTGTCCCTTCTTTCTTTTCAGTTTCTCCCCCTCCCCTCCCCTCCCCCTCCTCCTCCCCCTCCCTCTCTATTGTGTTATCTATATTATCTAAAGCCCTATCAGTTTTGGTAAACTCAGCCTAAAACCATTACCTAGTCAACCCACTCAAAATTGTAGTAGTGTGCTGGGGTACTTTTTTCTATAATTGTTTGGAAAAAATCTCCAGTACCACAAGAAACACTAAATGCATAATTCATTTTATTGGGCTTTTCTTCCTCTCCAAGATTGTAGTCATGGAAATCCTATGCTCCTTCAGACGTGTGCATTGAGGTACTTTGAGTAGCATTATGATTACTCTCACTGATGGTGCTAGTTGGATATACTCTAAATTGGAACTAAAAGTTACTTATATTTCTTCCTCACCCTGAAGTTTCATATATGTACACACACACACACACACAAACACACACACGTTTATGTATGGCACATGTGTACATATTCATGTGGAGGCCAGAGTTGTCTCTTCCTCAGTTATCCCCCCTCCATCCCCTTCTTGAGGTGGTTCCTCAGTGACCCTGAAGCTCGTTAATGCAAATGGGCTGGTTGGCCAATAAGTTTCGGGGAACCCAGTACAGGGATTAGAGGCAGGCACTACTACAAATTGGCTTTAAATTGTTCACCGGGAATCTGTGAGCCATGCCCTCATGCTTGTGCAGCAAGTAAGCACTTTTCCACCCGAGCCAGCTTCCCATCATGAAGTTTTGCTAATACTGGGCACAGCTTTGTAGGTACTGTTTCAGAGTAAATGATTTCTGTAACAGATCACCTTCAAGGTTCTCATTATGTTGAATAGATGTAATCTGGCCTTGTATAATAATTACTACAGTTATTTTCTGGAGTAAGAAGCAGGTGTTTGGTATATCAGCTCTCTGGAAGCCAGTGTGGAAGTGAAGGATCACCACTAGCCACCCCAGTTCTTTGAGTTAAACTTAAAATCAGATTTTTTTCTCTTTTTGGATTGTGTTCATTGAAACAGTTTTCATAGAGATGGAAATTCTTACAGAAATCTCTCATATTTCTCTCTCTAGGAAGATGAAGTCCTCAATACATTCAGAAGAGGATGATTTTGTTCCAGAGCTACATAGAAATGTTCACCCCCGAGAGCGGCCTGATTGGGAGGAAACACTTAGTGCAATGGTAAATCAGTTGTATACATACGTATATAAGTAGTTACATAAGTAAAAATGACGGAAACAGCATTACCCACAGGAAGCAGTACCATAGTTATTGTTGCTTTGTTGAGTAGATCCTTTCAGTCACTGTTTTAGATGCTGTGAGTAGGGAGGTAGAATGCTGTGTGCAATAACAATTGCTGGCCGTATGGGAAGGCCTGTGTGGTCCTTGTGAGAAGGTGAAATATGAGCAGCACTGAAGAATGTGAAGGAGCAAGTAGTATGTGTATGTGGGAACATATTAGGCGGTGGAAGAACTTAAATAAAGGCTGTGTCATAGAATTAAAAAGCAACCTAGCAGAAACGTATGTAGTGTGGCTCAAATTAAACGGGCTGGGGAAGAATATGAGGTAAGTCAGAAGTGTTGTGAGGGCTGGAGAAGAGATCACGTGCTTTCTTGTGATCCTGTGACAAGGGCTTTGGCATTGTATGTGGAGTGGGGTTGTTAACCACCGAAGGACTTTTGGCTGAGGACTGACAGAATCTGGCTTGACATATTAAAGGATTGCTAGTAAGTAGTAAAGGAAGTCTAGATTGCTAGTAAGTAGTAAGAGGCAAAAGAGGAAGCCAGGAGACCAGTGAGGGGTGCTGTAGTAATACAGGAGACCAGTGAGG
>JADRCH010000146.1:2523974-2548425 GCA_019843965.1 Rhynchomys soricoides
CGCTGTAGTTGTGAAGTACAGAGCCCATCAGTGTAGGTTTCCAGAAAGTCTGTTCAGCTACTCATTTAATTTATTTAAAAATAATTTGTAATTTGGGTCTATTAGTAAAAATGATGAAATTCTTTTTTATGAGCTATAATACTATTTTTAATTTAGTTCAAAGTTAATATTCCCTGTCATAAAAATATAGTATAAACATTCATCTATCAATGATGTTCTATGAGAGTTCATAAATTCAGTTTGTGAAAGGTCTCTTCCTTCAGAGAGATTTACAACTATTTATATCAGGTCACAAGTGTAACTGTGGATTAAATGCAGTTTGTGCATGCCTGCCAAGCACAGTACCTCTGAGCTGTATCCTGAGCTCCAAGCATATGATGTTAATTGATCAAATTTTGTTACTTGCATTTATAGAGTTATTAGTTTTTATTTATATTTGCCTTTAATATATCATTGTACTTCATTTTAACTACTTCTCAATGAAATTTAGTTAGAAGCACCTCATTACACAGTTAAATAACATTTGTAATATGGAAACTCACTTTGCACATTCATTATGATCTGACTATACGGCCCTGAGCGTATAGCTTGAGTTTGAAAATTATTTTTATTGCAAACTTGCATGGGAAAGAAAATCTCCCTTTTTAATATTTGATAGCTTGGAGAGTACATATAAGTGGTTTGTGAATACTCGTGGCTCTAGGATTACTGGTCTTTCAAGTGACTTTATAAACCATGCTTTGCCTCATAATTTTAGGTTACCTTCCTTTAGAAATACCAAGACTATCACAAAAATAAGTTACCAAAGATATTAGTGTTCAGCACAGAGGTTGAAATATGTCTAACCAAGCCTCTTTCTGCAATACACATGTTTTCCCCAAACCAGTAAAAATATATCTTAGTCAGTTTTACTTTGGGTTGTATTGGACTAATGCTTGTTTAAGTTATTTGTGAGCATCCTGCCCTGTTGATGTCCCATACAAGCCCCTCCCGGGGCCAAGGCTTCATCTGCTCCAAACTCAAGAGCATCTGAGCCATGTTGGTTACACTTACATTCATCGAGAAGGAACGAACACAATTTGCTTATTTTATTTTAATTTTTTTAAACCAACTGCTGATACTATATCAAGTCTTCAAACAACTACTTTCCCTAAATGGAATTGAGCCAGTTTGTATTTTCTTGATGAATTTCTTGGGCTGCTACCGTTAATCATAATTGAGTTAACTTCATTGATAATCAGCTTTCCTTGTTCAGCTAACAGATGAGCTACTTAGAAAAGCCACTTAGGTTACAATCTTGTAATTTTGTGAAGAAATTCTAGAAGATGATATCTATTCTACAGGGTGTTTTGTCTTTGATTTTTCAGATAGTTGTTTTTCTGTCAGTTGAAAACATAGAGTGCACAGCTTAACAATATTAATTTGCTTTTAGTTCACTATGTAATATTTTGCTATTTAATTTAATTAAAAATAGTAGTCACTATTCCTTTATTGTATGACACTCAAAACTCTTTTCTTAATTTTTACTGTTAATATTTTATTATTATTGCTCTGTGTGTATATACATGTTCCAAAGATGTGTGTGGAAGTCAGGATATAACTGTAGAAATTTGTTCTTGTATCTTTGTATCGATTTCAGGGATCAAATTAAGGTGGTCACGTTTTCATTGTTGGGCAGCAAGTGCCTTTACATGCTGAGCCATTTGTCAGTCCCCATTGTGAGATTTTTATGTGACTTTTTTTATTTTGTAATTTGATTGCATGATTCTTGAGCATGAACTTTGTAGATAGCAAACGCCATACTGTAATATCAAAAAGCTGGATGAGCCTGCTGGATGAAAGGCTTTTCCAAGTTTTCTGGAGTTAAAGTTGTTCTGTAATTCTCATAGTGTGCTGTTCATTTCTATACTGTAGTACTGATCTCAGTGTGTGACTGTAATCAGTTGTGAACTTCTATCCTTCTGAGAAGGGTGAGATCACAGTCTTTTTTTTTTAAGGTTTATTTTATGTATATGAGTACACTGTTTTCAGCCACACCAGCAGAGGGCATCGAATCCCATTACAGATGGTTGTGAGCCACCATGTGGTTGCTGGGAATTGAACTCAGGACCTCTGGAAGAGCAGTCGGTGCTCTTAACCACTGAGCCATCTCTTCAGTCTCCCACATTCATTTTAAAAGAGGATATAATCATGACTTTCAGAAAAAATAGATATATTAAACTTAATTAAGGAATCCTTTAAGAGTTATGTTAGAGCGCTCTAGAAGAACACAGCTGTTATACCAAATATATAACACAAAGGGGTTTATTAGAAAGGCTCACGCAGTACTCCTTGGTCGTAAAACGTGCTGTCTTCATATTGGAGAGGCTGAGTCCCTGTTTGGCCTGGAAGGTTTGGGAAATTCAGATGTTAGTGAAGACGGGCAGTGGCGGCAGCAGGGAGCAGTTTGAACTCCTGAACTGTCAGAACATCTTGCCAGTGAGCATGAAGGCAAGTATGCAAAAAGTAGAAGCTTGTCTCTTGGACCTTCTTATATCAGGGCCACCCACTTTTGGGTTGGGTCTTCCACCTCAGTCAGTCTCATCAAGAAACATGCCACACGTGTGCCCAGCGCGTTGCCTTTCAGGTGATTTCAGACCTCGTCAAGTTGACGTGTTTGCTGTCAGAGTTAAAACTGCTTCAGAGGTCCCGAGCAGCTTCATTTACAGACCTGTGGTGCTACGACACATGAAGTGGATGCAAACTGCTCCGTCCCAGTGGACACGATTTGTATCTCTTTTAACTCGAGACTATTTGAATTACCTTCAGTTGTCTGTCAATTGACTTCCATCTTTACTACGTTTAAAATAGTCAAAAATTCAGTACCATTACCAATTCAAGCAATTCCTGGAGGCAACAGCATTCCATTGAAAGGATATTTAGTAATTTGTTTGCCCACTGTTGTCTTCCTTATAGTTTATAACTTCCAGTAGATCTACATTGAATTTGTGAATAGAAAGACAGCATTTTTGGGTAGTATTCCACTCATTCTGTATTAAAGTGTCACATTCAGTACGCACACAAAATTACTGAATTCTGTCTTTAGAGTGCTAATTTCTCTGAGCACATGTGGAAATTACTTCTTACATCTATCAGTTCCTTCTTTCGACCTCATTCAGTATTCGTAGTTTTCTCATGTGTAAGTTCCTTGAGGGCTGGTGCTATAGTCCTTCCATTGAAAATACCACACACAATAAATATGGAATTTCTGAATGAGAACCTTGTACAGAGCCCGGAGGGGGGTGCAGTTTACTTGGTTACATACTTGCCTAGCATGCATCAAGCCCTGAGCTTGATCCCCAGGACCACGTAAAACCAGGTGTGGAGACTCCCACATGTACTCCCAGAATTCCCAAGGAAGAGGCAGGAGGAGCAGAAGGTCATCTTCAGCTGTGTAGGAAGTTAGAGGCCAACCTGAGTTACACAAGACCCGGTGTTAAAAAACGAAGTGGGGGCCAGAGAGAGGCTTAGTGATTAAGAGCACTTACTGTTCTTCCAGACGACCTAAATTTAGTTCCCAACATCCGCATAGCGGTTCCAAACCATCTGTAATTCCCGGAGGTCTTACACCCATTTTGGACCTCAGAGGGCACCAAGCATGCACATTGTGCATAGACATACACTCAGGCTAAACACTCATCTACTTAATAATAAATAAAGCTAAAAATTTAAAACAAAAGAAAATCAAAACGCAGAGATGAAATGTAAGCCAGTATTTTGCTAACCTTTCTCTAGAACTTCATGTTCACTTTAAATACTGAGTAAAAATGAAGTTTGCAGTGGTTTTTCTCAACAAATACTCAAATGAAATACCACTTTGAAAAAAAAAATTCAGAGAAACCTTTCAGAATTTTTCTCTAAAACAGTTCCACGTAATTAGTTTTAAGTTCATGTAGAAATTAATGGGCTTAAATGTCGATTTGTATGGTACAATGAGAAAGTTAGCTTTTCATCAACGTTTAAAGAGATCCAGAGATTTATAAACTGTTGAATTTAAAGGATTTTATATAAAGACACTCTAAAAATCAAAGCAATGGTAAACTCTAAATTAGCACTCTGCTTCTGATATGATTAGTTACTCTTCACAATTGCTACAAAAATCATTATTTTCAAAAATCCAATCTGGAGGCTGTGAAGCTGGCAGTCCTTGGAAAGTACTTGCCACTTGAGGACTTGAGTTGGATCCATGTACCGACATTAAAATCTGGGAGTAGTCATGCTTGCTTGAGTTGCTGAGGCCTGTGCAGCAGGGTGTGGGAACCTGACTGTGAGCACAGGGAAGAAGGCACGTAAGAGACACAAGGAACTTAAGTCTGGGATTCAGTGAGCCCTGTGCTCCTGTGGGGATGCCCCAGAGCCTTGATACTCACTCAAGCATGGTAACCTGGGAGGAGTTGGGTTAAGCCAAGATCTCGATCTCAGGTAAGGACTCTGCAGGGAACAGAGTCAGGGGGATGTCAGCAGCCGTCCTGGAAGAGGAAGCTGCTGTGGAGCCCTTTGCACACCTGTTGTTAGCTGAGGTCACATTTGTTTTGTACTCTGCACATTCATACTCCGGCCAGTGGCCTTTCCATTCCTAGAGTCTGAGGCATCAGTGGCCTTTTCCTGGCCACACTCATTCAACAGTAGCCATTCAATCAGGACTTCTCCACTCTCCACACCCAGCACTTGGGAGGCAGGAAAAGGCTGGTTTGATTAAACACCAGTCTGGCTAAATAGGTGAGCTCTGAGTTCAGTGAGAGAGCTTGTCTCGAAGGTATGGGGGAGAACACTGGAGGAAGACACATGATGGGAACCTCTGGCCTCCATACATGGGCACAAGGGTGCCTGCGCAGATGTGCACAGACGCGTACACAGACATATACACAGACATGGAACCCTTCTACAAAATTAAAAATCTGATCTAGACAGAGTGCCCGTAGTCTCAGCAGCTTAGGAAACTGAGCTGCAAGTTTGCTTGAGTCTAGAATTTGGGGGACAGCCTAGTCAACATAGTAAGACCCTTCCTACTCCCACTTCTTAAAACAAGATGAAACCAACAAAAATACAGAAATAGAACCTTTGTAAATTACTAAAAATAAATTATTTGTAATTAACATTGAGATTATCTAGTAATTGCATTATTAAGGTCTTTTAAACTCAAACATAAAACAGTTGCACTCTGTGTGTGTGTGTGTGTGTGTGTGGGGGTGATGGTGGTGGAGGAAGTTTTTAGTTTGTTTTGTTTTTTTCCAAGTTTTGGACAAAAACCACCCTGACCATCACACTTATGTTCCTTCAGTTATTTAATGGTTTTGTTATTCATTTTAAGTATGTTATTAGAAATACCCAAACCAAACAATACCTGACGAATGTGATCATTAGCATTTAAAAACATAATGCTTCAGTGCAGTCGGAACTGAAGTGCTGTTGGACTTAATAGCACAGCCTGGAGCACACCAAGCAGCGGTGGGGATTTTGATGAGCATGCTGCTTTAATGCTTTCTGTTAAAAACATTTGGCTTATTTTCAGTCATTAAAATTAATATGTGGTCAGCAGTACGCTAGAAGCAGGTCATTCATATTGGAGCAAATGAAATTATTGATAGGAAAACAAATGGATGGTCTATAAATACCTCTGTTAACATCTGTATCTCTGAAAACAAGATACAATTTCATCTTTTAAAATATCACAGTTTTTAAAATTAAGGAAAACAGCCAGTGTGTGTAGTATTGTCAACTCTGCACGTGTGAGCTCTGGCCCCTCCATCACTTAAAGACACAGCACCTCCCCCAGCCCCCGCAAACTTACACTCAGCTATTCATAAAGGTCAAATGTTTCATCCATGCTTCCTTCCCACTATAAATGTTGGCATCTCCAGCTCCATGCTTTCCTTTATGTTTGTTCACTCCTATGTCTTCACTGCCATTCCAGTGCATGTGGCCTCCATGTCCCTCTCCTAAGAACATCTGAACATTACGAACTATAGATTTTTTACAAAGCCCCTTTTTAGGGACTCCTTGCAAGAGCCTTCCCTTTTTCAGCTTTATTGTTTATGTTAACTGACTTTATTTTATCATCCATATTAAACACCTTGTATTGTTATGAATCAGATAATCTTTTAAAAAAAATTTAAAGACTTTTTAAAAACATTTATTTATGTACGAGTACACTGTCACTGTCTCGAGACTCACCAGAAGAGGGTATCAGATCTCATTACAGATGGTTGTGAGCCACCATGTGGGTGCTGGGAATTGAACTCAGGACCTTTGGAAGAGCAGTCGGTGCTCTTATCCTCTGAGCCATCTCTCCAGCCCGTGAATCAGCTAATTTAAAGTCCTTTCCTCTTGATTGTATTGCTCCATCCACTTTGACCCTTACACAGTTCTCAGGTGTGCGGAGCTTTAGTTCACACCTTGCCGGAAACCTTCTACACCACCATGCTTGTGTTCCTCCATCATTTTGATGCCACCACACTAGAATTTTGATACTATTTTATGTTCAGTATTAGAAATACCAAAAATGAGTTATAGATGACACACGTGGATATTGCATATTAGTGCCCGCACCTTTGTGTGCCCACCCCTATGTGTGCTCCTTTGCCTAAAAAGTGCTTTATTCCAGGTCATTGCAAGGCCCACTTCCTCATTTTTAGAGGTCTTTATTCTTATGTAACTATCTTAGGAAAGCAGTAACCCTGCACTCCCCCTGTTTCTGTTTTAATTATCTCTCTATTACTTACAAATACTGAAATGTTATGTGATTATTTGCTTCTCCATTGCAATGCGAGCTGTCTGAGTAGAGCCTTTGATTCTGGTTAGTTACTGCTTTGTTTCCAGTAAATATTTGTGCAGTAAAGGAAACTGCCATTAAAACACTGAACTTTTCTCTTTATTTTCTTTTTGAACATTGTGCTGGTTAATTTTGTCAACTTGATACAAACTGGAGTCTATGGGAAGTCATCTGGGAAGAGGAAGCATCAACTGATAAATGTCTTGATCAGATGGTACCTCCAGACTGTCTCTATCTAACCTGCTAGCTCACAAGTAATGACATGGAGAGTTTTTATTAATGTGAAAGCTTGGCATTAGCTTAGGCTTGTTCCCAACTAGCTCTTATAACTCAATTAATCTGTTTATACTAATCCACATTGTGCCACATGGCTCATTACCCCTTCTCAGTACCAGCACATGTTTCTCCCTTTGCCTCTGGCTGGCAAATCTCCTTCCTGCCTCCTGTTTCTTTCCTAGAGTGCCTATCTCTGCCCAGATGTCCCGCCTTCCCTCTTCTGCTTTGCTACAGGCCATTCATCTCTTTATTAAACCAATCAGATGTGCTGCCTGTAACATGGGATAAAGATAGGCAGAAACAAGTGGAACTTGGAGTTTTTCTGCCCAGTCAGTCTAGATGAAACAGTGTTTTCCAGGTTCAGTGAGCGACCCTGTCTCAAAAACCAAGTGGAGAGCAATTCCAAATGTCATGTCAGGTTAACTGCTACCCTCTGCGCTTTCTCTCTCTCTCACTTACACACACACACACACACACACACACACACACACACACACACACACGAGAGCTTAGTAATTCCCCCATGTACTCGGTGTGCATACCTCACCCAAATAAAATACCGGTAAAGGTTGTAGTACACTGTTCTTCTATTTTCCTAGAACCTTTTATAAGTACATGATGAAATTATATGTATCATTGGGACCAAGTCTAATATGAAGAAGCAGAATTAATTTAAAACACTATGGCAAATGGAGTGACGTAAAAAGGGATGGAGAAGATGAATCTCAGTTATAAAAAGGTATAAAATTGCTAATATGTAAATGTGCTAATTTAGGTTGATTAACTAGCTGTTGCCTAGCAGAGGGGTTGTGATAATTATCCTAATGGTACTTGCTAATAATTTAAAAAATTATTTTTAAACTTTGCCTTTGAATAATTTCTCTTGCTGTTAATTGGTTCTCTGAGATGTTTCTAGGAGAAGTGAACCTTAAGACAACTCTTTTGCTGCAAAGCAGCTAGTTTTACCATTTTCAGCCACCATGGCTCCTGTTACTCCGGTCTTCTCATGCTTTTGTTGTTAGTTAAGAATAGATAATTGAACCCAAGGAACAACGCATTTTACTTAAGGCCGTTTGTATGGCTTATGAATTGTTCAGGGACTTAAACCTGCCTTCAGCCTTCTTTGATTTCTGCTTCTGGTTTTCAATACTTGTCCGTGGATGAGTCTAGGTAATTTATTAGCTGGCGTGTTGCTGGGCCTTGTCTGTGGTACCCAGACATTAGAAAATATACCTATTACCATTATTTATCTCATAGAACTCTAGATGTTTCTTTCCTTCACTCCTTCCTCCTTTCCACCCTCCCTGAACTATATAGACTGTAGACTAGGCTGGTCTCACGGAGATCTGCCCGATTCTGCCTCCTGATTAAAGGTGTGTGTCACCCCACCTAACTAGATTGTCATGTTAATGAACTTGTTAGTAAATATGCTGGTTGTTATCAAATGTGATACACTCAGTAATGCTAAACAGAATTTTAGGAGAGAATTCTAGGCAGCATTCAGAGACTTAGTGTGAATATCTTTTAAGTAATTGTGGCTATTTTTTTTATTTTTTTATTTATTTTTTTTTTTTGAGATTTTCACATGAACTCATGATATTCAGGACGTAGAAAAGTCTGTTTTTTTCTTTCTTTCTTTCTTTTTTGTCCAGACTGTATGGGGATAATTTTCCTGGAGAATATAAAATTGTCAAGCCTCTCAAATAAGTGAAGAAAATTATTACTGTTGTGTTGTCTGTTTTTGTTAAATACGTATATTTTGTATCCAAGTTCTTCTGAAAATATTCAAAACATACTAAATCATCCTTTCTGTGGCATACTTATCCACTAAGGATTCCTCATATATTGATGCTGTCACTTATTGTAATATACTCTAGGTTCAATATGTTTATTTCTAAGGTATTAGAATAATCATTAATTTTTTTTTATTATCTTTTGTTCCGTTGTCAGAAATGGGACAATATTTGACTAAAGACTTCTTCAAAAGTATCTGTAAACCTTTGCCATTTTAGAGATACCTTATGTATATTCTTGTTGTCTTTTTGTGATAGCATAAATTTTATGTTAAAATCTCATTTATCTAGTAGATTGTATAGATATATACAGGGCTATGTGATTAGATATATGTGCAGGGTTTTGTGATTTCTATTCTTTTTTTGGGCATTGAATTAGTTAATTTATTGTTGTGATAAAACAGCTTGACAAAGCATCTTACAGAAGAAAGAGTTGTTTTTTCCTAGGTTCCAGAGAGGGCGTCCGTAAAGACAAGGAAGGTGTGGGAGCAGGCAGGTAGAACAGGAGGCTCCCTGATCACCTTTCATCACACAGGAAGCTGAGAGTGTGATCTGGAAGAGGGACAGGGCTACAGACTATTAAAACCTGCCCCAAGTGACCTATTTCCTCTATCACTGCCACACCCGCTATAGGTCCTATAAGCTCCCTCAAACTGCCCCACCAGTTTGGGACCTCATGTTCAAATGCATGAGTGTATGAGGCTATTGCTTGCTCAAACCACTACAGGCTGTTTCTTGGTATATTTAGCCCAATCTGCTCTCTATCTCATGATCTTTCTGTTTCAGCTTCCTGAATACTGGGGATACAGGAACTCAAGGGAACCTGGAGTCAGTAGCTGGTGCAGAGGCCTTAGAGGGGTGCTGCTTACTGGCCTGCTCACCAAGGCTTGTTCAGTTTGCTTTCTTAAAGAATCCAGAACCACCAGCCCAGGGATGACACCACCCATAATGGGCTGGGCCTGCCCTCATCATTCACTAATTGGGAAAATGCTCTACAGTCCTACAGATAGCCCAGTTTTATGGGGAGGCATTTCTCAATTAGTATTCCCTCCTCTCAGATGACTACAGCTTGGTCAAGTTGACATGGAATTAGCCAGCACAGCCCTGTGACTTACTGTATAGGTGCAGCTCTGTCACACAGAGACAACTCTTAGAATTTCATTTACTATTTTTCAACAGTTAAAGATATGGAACATTTCCCTCTTTATTATATTTTAGGCAGAAATGTAATTTTAATTATTATCAAGAAATAATATTCATGACATTAGTTTAAAAGTGGCTGTGTTCTCTCCTTTTAGTGCAGACTGAATCTTGAAAAATGACAACTCGTGACCATATTTTCTAACTTATTTTCAGATAATTTTATTGTAAGCTTAGGGACTGAAAATTGTTGGCAGTTAATATTTCTTGTTCTGTAAGTTAGGCTAGTGGAATGTTTTCTGTTTTGAAACTAGCACCCACTGGGCTGAGCTCTCATCTGGAGATGCCATGAAGTAGTTAGCTTCCTGCCTCATTCAGGTGGTGGGCAGAAGGTAGTTATTTGTGATCCTAGGTGTGAGGTCCAGGTTTCCTTCCCAGCTGTCAGAGAGGGACATGTCTCTGTTCTTGTGAGTGATCTGAAGTACTCTCAAGTGGCCCTTTCAGCTTTCAAAACCAGCAGGAGTCTTCTTTGACTTTCATCTCTGTTACTAGCATGACGAAATCTATTCTGGATTACTGTACCAGATAAATCTAGTGTTTCAAGACTGACTGATCTGAGCCTTTAAGTTCATCTGCAGAGCCACTTCACTGAACTTCCCTGATAGATGAGGTGAGGGAAGAGTAGGCAGAGGGCTTGTTTTAGAGTTTTACCTACAGCAGTGTTACATGTTTTCTTCCGCTTTTATACATCATAATGTATTTACCATGTTTGATATTAGTTCGTGAAAGTAGACATACTGCAGAATTTTAAATCCACCAGTATTCATGAAGCCAAGGCTTGGGGTAATTTATGTATTTAGTATGTTGCCATTGTTAACAGAAAATAGTGCTGTGGGGGCAGAGGGATGGCTCAGCACTTGCTGCTGCTGTTCTTCCAGAGTACCTGAATTTGATTCCCAGAACAATATGGTAGCTCACAACTCTGTAATTCCAGTTCCAGGGTATCCTCTGCTCTGGCCTCTGGCCTCCTAGGATACGGTACTCACCTGCACATCCCCACATAGACACACACACATTGCACATAGTTAAAGATAATAAAAAAGAATTGAAAAACTAGTACTAAATGTATTTAATGATTATACAATATCCTATAAAATGTAATCCTAAATTTATTTTATATTTTTTACTTTTGTGAATAACTTTATGATGATCCTTTCTTTTTTTATTCTTAAAACAGAATTGCTGACTAAAGGGTATAGAGATCCCTAAATTACTTGCCAATTTAATTAAAATATTGTGACTAACACTGTGTAAACTGTTGCTTCTTTCTTGGCCTTAGATTCTTTGTTGTAGTGGAGTGGGGTGGCTGGGTCATTTTTCTTTCAGTCCTATGACAGGTTAAGCACTTCTCACATAGTGCATTTTTCTCCTTGTCTTTGTTCAAAAGATTGGAGGGACTAAAGGGATTAGCTGTGATCAAAAGCCTTTACATTCATGTATTTTACTCTCAAGGAATAAAAGTTTTAAAGTCTGTTAATACTTGTTAGTGTTCTGATACATGTCAGTAGGGAGGTTACTGTGTTGGAGAAGATTCCCACCCGGAGATGATGCGAGCCGTTGATGCGTCACGCTGGGGAGTGACGGTAGAAGTGGCTTTCCTGACTGTTTCAGAACGCGGTGCATTACATCACTGCTGAGTGACATTGCGGTTAGCTGGGCAGCATTACCAACCACCCTGTTTGCTAGGTGTTCACCAGAATTGGTTACTGGAAAGACTCTTCTGTCATCTGCATCAGTGGGAGGATGGTAGAGTCATTTTCAGAGGGTTAGGCGGCAGTTAAAGCAGACAGGACAAAGCATTGTTTTCCTGTTTTTTTTTGCAGGTTTTTCCAAATCAAATTATGTTTTTCTAGAATGGGTCAATTGTTCCTATCGTTAACTGGCTCAGACTGTAGAGCAGCAAGTGCTTGTCTTGTTGTAGGTATGTGTTTCTAAAGACTGTACTGGCTTTTTACTGGAAGAAAATCCCCCTGGGTTAGATTAAGCTTCTGGTAGGTTTTTGGCCTCAGTTCATGTTCCATGAATTCTTGTCAAGCAAAGCTTGCTCCCCAACCCCATCCTTCTACAACAGAACCTAGGGACATGAACGGTTCTCAGTGAAGGTGACATTTGTTTCAGCCTGTCTTGCAGCTCGTTGAAGTTGTTCACCCCCAGCATTCAGTGTCACTTTCCCTTCCAGTTGTCTTCTCCACAGTTGATGAACATGGCGTGTGCTTTTTATATCTTTATAAGTGTTCAAAACGGGATGAGAGCGTGTGACAGCTACCTGCTCCTGTTACACACCCTCGTGCAGACTGACACTTTACGTTCAGTATTTAGTCAGCTCTCAGCTGTGTTTTCATATGAACTCCGTTCAGAACCTCCGCAGTAGGTGCTTCCCATACTCTCAGGCATCTGCCTTGCTGTGACCGAGATTCTCAGTGCCTTCTGCACTCGTCATTCCTGTGGTCAAGCTGTGGAGGCACACACGGTTCTCACACGCATGGCAGAAATGACTCAGATTGCTCCTCAGATTCCTCAGGTCCGTGTTACTGTTTCTTACACTGAAGACCTCAGGCTTTCAGTCACGGTAGTAGCTGTTTGTTTACATTAATCTTCTATTTTTATTTCATTTCAAAGTTTAATTTTATTGCTTGTTACTGTGTTCATGCTTGTATGTGATGTGCATGTGAGAACAAGCATGTGTGTGCTATGGCATGTGTGTGAGGTCAGGGGACAGCTTTGAGGAGTTGCTTCTTCTCTCCTTGTACCATGGGTTCTGGGATTGAACTCAGGTGGGCAGGCTTGTGCTGAACCGTCTCATTGGCCCATCTTATACCCTTAATAATTTGAGAATGAGAATGTGAGCTTTATAGAAAGCAGTTTGTTTTACTTCTAGGAAATATCCTTGGGGAGATACACTGTTTTCTTATTGCCACTTGAAGTAACCCCTCTCTGCCTAGCCACTAACATATAATTAGGATCGTTTGTCTTACTTCATTCTCTATTTTTAGAGAGTGCGGCTTTTTCCCATTTTAATTTATTTTTACTGTTATTTAACTCATTTATGTGGCCTCAAGATCTCAAAATAGGAACAATCTGTCTTTTTTTTTTTTTTTTTTCCTGTTTTCCCCATTGGTAAACATTTAAATTAGTTTTTGCCTGCTTTTTTTTTTTTTTTTAAGGTAGCATGGTGAAGACTCTTTTAAGCAGTAGATGGGAGTCTTCCTGATTGCTTTATAGCCATAATTAGTCCTTTGCATGGATCCAGGATTACTGTGCTCACCTGATCCCCTGCTAATAGAAATCTACATTGTTTCTGATTCTTAGTTACTAGAAATAGTCTTGGAAGAGAATAACCCTGTATGCAGATGTTGTACTTTTGCCAGTGTAAGATGAAAATGGCAAAAAGAAAATCAGTCCTGTCTTGGTAGGATGTGATAGGACAGAGATGAGTGTCTTCAGCTTCCAAGCTTCAGCCAGGAGTGTCGCCAGACACTCACATATGCAGAAATGTTGAGTTTTATCACATAAATAGTGTATATTAAGTCTGTACTGTAATCTTTACCGTATTCATTTTAATTATAATTAAGACTGAAAGATATTGCATAGATTTAAAAATATTTATATATCCTTTATATTTCTGAAGCAAAGACAATTTAGTTATGATTATTAATAAAATGAGTTTGTTTTGCTGTTTTGCAGCTGGCCTATAATTTTCTATTTTACTATGGTCTGCATTTTCTTTTTCTTTTTTCTTTTTTTTTGGTTTTTCGAGACAGGGTTCCTCTGTGTAGCCCTGGTTGTCCTGGAACTCACTCTGTAGACCAGGCTGGTGTCAAACTCAGAAATCCACCTGCCTCTGCCTCCCAAGTGCTGGGATTAAAGGCTGCGCCACCATTGCCCGGCTATTGTCTGCATTTTCACCTTTTAATTTTTATTTCTCTTTTAATGGAAGCCTAGTTTACATATGGGAAGTAACTTTTCCATATGTAATAATTTTATATATATACACACACACACACATACACACACATATATGTATACATATACACACAAGCACTATATAATATATATACATCTAAAATCATATATAACATAATTATACACACATATATAATTTTACTTGTTTTCTCAATATACAAATAAGATCAAGCATTAAACATAGAATGCTATGTAAAATTCAGGAAACTCTTGAATGCCTCTCAGCCTACCTTTTCTATTACTCCCATACAAGAAATCCCGAAACATGGATGTACCTTTTGTATTTGCCTTCTTTTGAGTATTTGATAGAATCCCACATGACCCTTTCTGCTTCTGTGATGGTTATTTCCATCTAGGATTGCTTCATATTCTTGCTTGTTGTTAGATCTGATCTTTAGTGATGTCCTCTTTGAAGTCTTGTCTTATTCTTCTGTTCTAATTTTTAAGATCTCCCTAACCATGGGTACTAATTGTTAAGTCCAAGATGTCCCCCACTCCTTACCCCAGCCCCCAATGGCAGTGCTGTTGATATTGCCCTAAACCGAAGGACTTTGGCCAGGTAAACAGAAGGATTGCTACTGAATTAAACAGAGGCTTTCCTGGGGTTCAGCACAAAATGTAAGCAAGCATGCAGTGAATTCATCTCACTAGATCTTTCCATGGATAGAAAGAAAGACTTATTGGATGTTAAATTGCAAGTTTATCCCTCAGGGGCCAGAGAGAAGAGCAAAATGGCAGAAACACAGAAAGATTCTATATGATAGTCAGCATGGCAGGGTCTTTGAGCTGATGCAGGCTGTTCAGATTGATCAGGAACTAGATGCCTGTGGCTGTTGACATTTAGGGGTAGATTAAGGGAGGTTCCTGGTAAACAGAAACCTGCCTTTAATTTTTATTTTTTAAATAAAGTCAGTGTCCCCAGTGAAGTACTTCCTCTTACAAGGCCACACCTCTTAGTCCTTCTAAACCTATCAAAAAGTTCCGCTCCCTCTTGAGTAAGCATTAGAAGGTTTGAGACTGTTGAGACATTCTTATTTAAACTACTGTACTTGCTGTCCTCTTTATTCTTAAGCAGTACTAAAAAAATCCACCTCCCATATGTTATTCGGACCCACTCAACCCATTTATAAGTCTCTTGTGTTGTTCCACCTAGTATTATTTTCCCCTCATTAAAAAAGTTGGGTTTTTTTTTTTTTTTAATTTATTTTATGTGAGTACACTATCACTCCCTTCAGAGACACCAGAAGAGGGCATCAGATCCCATGACAGATGGTGTGAGCCACCCTGTGGTTGCTGGGAATTAAATTCATGACCTCTGGAAGAGGAGTCAGAGCTCTTAACCACTGAGCCATCTCTCCAGCCCCTAAAGAAGTTGTTTTATAACCTCAAGTGCAGACCTGTATTCTGGAGGCAATCTGCAGAGATCTCTGGCCCGGACAGGTGGGAGGGTTCAAGTGAAGGGGAAAGGGCGCAGGTGGGGAGGGCGATTGCCGCTGCTGCTGCTCCAAGACGCTGCTGTACCGGTTGTGCTGACCCGAGCAGGCCTGAGCCAGGGGAAGGCTGGCTAGCCAGCACCGGCAGCACAGGGGAGCTTCTGGTAGTGAAAGTTTCAGGAGAGGTTCTCTTCCCTGGCACTGTTACAGCTCTTGTGACAGAAGCTCTCAGATGATGGAGTAATTCTTACACCTTTATTCCTGCTGGATAAGATCTTATATACAGTTTTGGAGTGGGTTGGAGTCTGACAGTAGGTGCTTCCTATTGGCTTGGTCTAGATGTTAGGGATGCTCTGTGGGGGCTGTGGCTACATGCCAGGGGCCTGGTGCTGGAAGCAGGCGAAGCTCCTATCATCCCTTCAGGATCTCCAGGGCTTCTAGCCTTAGCTTGTCCTTACCAGGCTTCCCCTCAGTCTACCACTGTGCACCCAAGTATTATCTTACCAGTTCTTATCTTTCATCAGTTATTGCCAAGCTAAACTATCTTTACATACCAAAATAAAAACATTTAAAAAAGGCAAATGAGGGAATCACCTACTAGACAAGTAGGCAAACATATTCTTACAGGGCCACCTGGTGCATATTTTAGGCCTGTGAGACACAATGTTCAGGCAGCTACCCAACTCTGACCAAACATGGCCACAATCCAGTAAAGGTTACTGCAAAAATCAGGGACCTACAAGTTGAGTTCTGCAGCATTTGACCTACAGTCTGGTGCCCAGTGAAACCATTACTCAACACATTTTTGTGTAAAGTTGCCCAAATGGTTGCCTCATCTGTCTTGAAGGCTCAGTGCTTGTTCTGTTGGCTTAGAGACACTGACTTTGTGGTCTACATTTTTATATCACTGAATATATTAATTGATTGCATAGTTTTTTTCTATCTCTATAATAGAAGAGAGAAGAAAGTAGCAAAGGAGGATACTTCACAGTGACCAGAAACATCAACAGATGGCTCCAGGCTATAAGAGCCCTGTAGCCAGCAGTGGTGGGAAGGTGACAGACAGCACAGTTTACACTAATGCCCAGACCAGAGATTAAAAAGTGTGTGGTGTCACAGCTGAGGAGTGAGCAGTGTCCCTTACACTTGCACACACGTACACTCTCTCACACACGTACACTGTCTCACACAAAGTGCATTCTCTCTCACATACGTACACATTCTCATACATGTGCATTCACGCACACTGTAACACATGTACACTTTCTTTCACACATGTACACTCTCTCACACACAACTTAAAAAAATACAGAAAGATAGTTTCTTTCTTGTTTCGAAGACCTTGAAAAGAATAAAGGAGCATCTAAGAAGACTGGCCTTGAAATAGTAGGTCTTGTAATAACAGTTAACATTGCTAAGGAGAAAGAAAAGATCAAGAACAATCAGTTCTGCTTACGGCAATATACCAAGGGTCAGTTCTTACAGGTTCACACAGTAACTTCACGGAGTAGAAACACTTTTAACGTTATTCAGACTTCACACACATACTGACCAGTTTTTTCCATAAGAAAACAATTAATGTAGTTAAGGTTGTGATTCTGGAGCCAGGAAGCTAAGGCAGGAAGAGTGTGAGTCTAAGTACAGTATGGGCTGCCTAGATTTTGTCATTTCTTTTTCTTTTCAAGGCTGTGAAAGGCTGTAATTTTCTTCTCAGAATACCTTCAGTGTGTATCTGATAATGCTGAACCAGGTGGCATGTTCTGTTTTTCTGTTCCCAGGATTAACTTGTATTAAGCATTAATATTCTGATCTAGGCTTAAGCATGAATTTACTCATGATAGATACTTGAGCTTAAATTTTTTTTCAGACTGTTATGAAACTCTTGCTTTTAGATGTTTTTTATTAGACAGCTGAATGTTTCACTAAGTTTCAAAGTCCTCTCTGGGAACTGTGGTAGATTGAGGAGTGTGCTGGCAGTACCACGTACTGCCTTCAGGTTTTGAAGAGAGAAACACCTGTTGTTCATTGTTCATAGGAGCATTCATTTTTAAATGGGCCTCACCAGGTAGTAGTGACAAATGTCTTTTTTTTTTTTTCTTTTTCCAAAAGATTTATTTCTTTCCTGTATGTGAGTACACTGACACTGTCTTCAGACACACCAGAAGAGGGCACTGGATGCCATTGCAGATGGTTGTGAGTCACCATGTAGGTTCTGGGAATTGAACTCTGGACCTCTGGAAGAACAGTCAGTGTTCTTAACTGACTGAGCCATCTCTCCAGCCCCATAGTACCATTTTAAACTTTGGTTGGTAATTGTAACCAGGACTATTTCATTTCACTAAGTCCTAGGAGATGTTTTAGTTTGCATTGAGAATCTTTTAATTTTTTTATTTTTTTTGTTTTTTTTTGGTTTTTCGAGACAAGGTTTCTCTGTGTCCTGGCTGTCCTGGAACTTACTCTGTAAACCAGGCTGGCCTCGAATTCTGCATTGAGAATCTTAATAGCTGATTATAAAATTTTATGACATGAACATGAAGTTTCTTATTTTTACGGTAAACTTTCTTTTATATGGTAAGTTCAGGTATTTAAATTTAATATTTTTGTTAGCTTACTCTGAATTGCTAGTGGTCAAGTAAGTTCATAACTTAAAGGAAAATCTGTAAAATCAAAACATGTTTCTATTAGTGCAGGTTGAGAAGAACTAGTACAAGCTTGTCATCTGTTTTTATAAGAGAAGTCTCAGCACTAACAGGATCACCATGGCTTTCCTTTTTCTTCTTTCCTAAGGCAAGAGGAGCAGATGTTCCGGAGATCCCTGGAGACCTCACTCTTAAGTCATGTGGCAGTACAGCGAGCATGAAGGTCAAGCATGTGAAGAAGTAAGTGCTGCCCCGGGGGGGCCACAAGCAGATTCTACAAATGGATGTCAGGGCTTGGTTTCTCAGAGATGTTTTATTAGATCAGATCTTCCTACGCGTATCCCACTATATATTGTTAACGCTCACATTGTAATTCAGCCGCCAGCTGATCAGGTCTTTATGCAACTCATGCTCCTAAAATACACTTTAGTTTTCATCCTTATATACTGTTGTTTACTAAGTTGTGTTTGTCTAACAAGAACATCTGGAGCTGGCCTCTTCACTTCTAATGCATAGTCTCATTTATTAAGGGAAATCAGCCTTGTTGGTTGAGTTATGGAAGCCTAGGTTTGCTTTTCTGAAAGAGATATTTAGAGTTTATTGTTATACGGAATACCTGAATCTTTTCCCTTTTTCCTTGTTCTCTCTCTCTCTCTCTCTCTCTCTCTCTCTCTCTCTCTCTCTCTCAGGGTTTCTCTGTGTAACTGCCTTGCCTACCCTGGAACTCTGTTTGTACACCAGGCTGGCCTTGAACTCTCAGAGATCTGGCTGTCTCTGCTTCTCCAGTGCTGGGATTAAAGGTGTGCGCCACCACACCTAGCTCCTGTGTAGTTTTAACAGGAAACCCAGCTTTTCCCTTGGTAAAGGAGGACTAGACAGGAAATATACTTCAGATGTAAGTCTAGGAAAGATGGGGATAAAATGTTCGTTCTGTACCCAGGTCCACCCCTCCTGGACTGATGGGCTGTGACAACATTCACAGGTAAACTCTGGTGTGCTTCGTGCTGTGAACTCTGCTTCTCCGTAGAAGCTGGCAGTTTCTAGTTACTTTGCCAAGAGTATGGCTTTTCTATGAGCATTGACTTGAGGCAAGATTAAGAGGCTTAATGTTTTATTTTTGGCTCGTATCTATCTACTCAATGCAGTATTCATCTGGTTACATGTGTTTCTGAACAGGTCTGTGTGTATGTTTGTGGCTCATATGCATGTGCTTATCAAGGATTTTTGCTTGCATGAGCTCTGAAATCCATGATCTTTCTACTGATTTTTAGTAGTCAAGTATCTTGTTTCATATTTACTTTCATGTGTTTTAGGTTACCCTTCACAAAGGGACACTTTCCAAAGATGGCTGAATGTGCACATTTTCATTATGAGAACGTGGAGTTTGGCAGCATACAGGTATATTTGAAACATTCCCTATATTCTGAATTGAGATAAGTGATATTTATGTTATTTTGGTATTTATTTATTGATGTAAATTTTTTCTTCCCTATTTATTAGTACTTAATACCAAGTTGACGTACCCTTTAATCCCCACACTTAGTGTATCAATTAGGGAATTCTTTGCTTTTCTTGTTAGGGGTCATGTTCTTCTGTCCATGGATTTGTAATGTAGCTTTGTGTTCTGAAATTGTATATCCTTGCTACCACTACCTTGGTTGAGTTTCGAAATCTGGAAGACTGCAGTGCTCCTGCTTGATTCTAGTGTCTTGGTTATTATTGTTCTCAACATTCTCACTTGGCATCAAATGGCATTCTCTGCTGATGAGTCGCCAGCAGATTACTGTGAAAAGTGAAAGCTTTAAAGGGGGCAGGTTGTGATTATCCTTTAAAAACTTTTCCCAGGGCAATAGGAAAGAAAAAAAAAGAAGTTTGTTTTCCACACACTACATAGAGAAGTTCTCCACCTGCTAATTTAGTTCTGTGTTGTCCAGAAGGAGGTCATCCAGGCATGACTATATGTGTCACAGTGTGCTACTTTTCCTAATTGCATCTTAAAGCCTAGTTAGGTGGGTTTGATTTATAAGATTTATGAAAGCTCAGGATACTCTGTTTCAGATAATTGACAGTTTAAGATGCAACAGAGGTTTTTAACACTTGACTGCAAGTCACCAAAGGGTATTTTGTTTGTTTAATACTTCTGTCTTTGGTATTTCAGTTATAATAATGTCTTAGTTACTTTTTTATTGCTGTGAAGAGGCCTCATGACCAAGGCAACTTATAAAGAAATCATTTAATTTGGGACTCATGGTTCCAGAGGGTAGTAGATTCCATGACCATCATGGTGGGGAGGGGAGCACAATGGTAGGCAGGCATGATCCTGGAGCAGTAGCTGAGAACTTACATGTTGAGACAATAACCAGGAGGTGGGGGTGGGGTGGGGGGGCTTTGAAGCATCAAAGACCACTCCTAGTGTCACACCTCCTTTCCCCCTTTCCTTCTTAAACAGTTCTACCAACTGCAGAACAAGCATCCAAACATGAAGTTATGGAGACCATTCTCCTTTAAACCACAAATAATAATTTTGTTACAGAAGAGCTGTTCAAGAAGCTAGTACTAAACATACGTTCATTTTGTGACTATTGGTGTGCTTGAGTGACTAACTTGCTTGCATAACTTTACAGTTATTTCCTGGTAAACTTACTTTGTAAGTGTGTGTGTGTGTGTGTGTGTGTGTGTGTGTGTGTGTGTTTCGTTCTTTACAACATTAAGATCCCAATACATCTCACAGACATCAGGAATAGTAGTCTAGAGAAATATAGCAAAATTGAGAAGATTATTTAAAATGTTGGCATTATGTAACAGACTAGAAGTCTTTAAAGACTCTGATTTTAAAATAAAACCAAAGCTGTTATTGATAAGCATATAGAATGGAATTACAGGCATTAGTGTTGGCCTTTCTACTAGGAAGTTAGGAATTTCCTGGTCTTGAGCAAGCAGGTACAGGTTGTGTTTCAGTTCCTTCGTTGCTGAGGTGCATGGGGTTGTAAGATATTTTAGCACCAAACTTTCATGTTTCGTTTTTTGATTGAAACTTGTATAATGTGTCTATGGAAGAGATACAGATTAGGGATAGTACTCAGCTGGGTTTGACTTCTCTGTGATAATGTTAGTGGCTGATTAGAAGGTTCACATCTCTTAAGTGGAGGACTGTGTTATGAAGGGAAATGTCAGGTAGGCTTTCTGCTGGAAACACTCCCCTGTTACACTTGCTTCTGTTCTGCTACTTCTCAGCTAGAAGAGAAAGGAGGGAACAATGAATGCTAACTTGTTTTGTCGTCCTCCACATCTTTAGTGCATGAGTGAGGGATTTCTGGAATATGTTGATGTGTCAGGAAGTTTCAGGAGTGTGGGTATGGGTGCGATTCATAGGAGCCAGCTTTGTCCGCCTTGTGAGTTAACTCAAGAACCTTCTATTATGTGTTGGCCATGCCCCATTTGGTGCATTCCTCTTGAGAAGCCACTCTTCTCAGTTTTGTCCAGTTTGTTTTCTGCCTTTGGAGTGGGGTCTCTCCTAGCACTTCTCTCAGGTTCTGCTTCTGATGTAGCTGAGCCTGAGTCATATCTAGGAAGGAAACATGAGTTTCCGTGAGTTGAGACTCAGAGTAAAGGAACTATAGCAGCCAACCGGCTTGGCTCTCTGTTGGTGATTTTTGACTTGCTATTTGTGCTTTAGCTTGTATATGGTTTTATGGTTTACAGTCAGGTTGAGTAAGCACAGTAATACTGACCTTCAAACAGTCCTACATTGTTTCATACAAACAGTTAAAATAAGGCTTGTTTGTCTCAGTTAATCTCTTTATCACTTTATAAGCATATTGTGTTCTACAGTAGGTAAATCCTAATGCACTTGATCCTAAGCATATTTTTGGTAAATAATTACACGTAATTGAATATGAGATTAAAAATACATTTTGAGGAACAAACAAGAAAACTCAATAAAATGTGCATAGAAGAACTGATCGTCTTGTTGGGCAGCTTCTGTTACATGACAGTAGGCTGTTCACACGGTCAGTGGCTGGCTCAGGTGTTACCTTCTAATATGTCCCAACTCTTCAGTCATTTACTGTCTTGGTTTAAACTTCAATCTTAGGAATTTCTTTGGGACTTACACATTTCTCTACATTTGTATTTCTCCTCAGGTCTTAAAATCTTATAATTGTAGTTAGTTGTCATTCCCTAGTATGATGGAAGATGTCAATGTTTATTGGCTATTATTGCTGTTATAGGGCCTGACCCTATGTGTGGTTTGTATATTCAATAAGACTCCATTGGAGAAAACTAATTTTGAATTTGTCAGCCGTTGACAGTTGGAGGTAACTTCAGGGTTAGGATGAAGGCTTGTGTCCTCTTTCCCTTCCAGCACTGGGATCCCATTTTGCTTGACCCTGGGCAGTTGCTGTTGTAGTCTCTGAGTTCAAATGTCCATCAGTCCTTCTGTGTCCAGACAGCACTGTTTCTTGGCGTCTTCTGTCCTCACTGGCTCCTTCACTCTTTCTGTCTCTTCTTCCTCAGTATTTCCTGATCCCTAGCTGAAGGGGTATGATGGAGACATCCCATTTAGGGCTGAGTGTTCTAAGCCCTCTCACCCTGCACATTGTCTAGTTGTGGGTCTCTTTATTGTCTCCTTATACTGTAAGAGGAAGCTTCTCTGATAATGGCTGAGCCATTGGTATAGCAGAATGTTGGTAGGAGTCATTTTGTTTCTGATCCTTTAGTAAGATAACAGTGTTTCTTTTTGCCCTAGTTCCATGGCTGATCTAGTCCTGGGTTCTTGGCCACCCAAGGAGTGTCAGGCACAGTTTCCATCCCATGGAGTGGGCCTTAGAAGCTGATAAGATTGTGGCTGGTTACTCCTACTACTTCTGTGTCACTTTTGCATCAGTGTATTGTGTGGGCAGGTTACCTTTGTTTTGCCACCGTAGACTAAAAAAATTAGGAAATCGTGAGCCAGTCTGGTCTTCTAAGTTACATTCCTCAGGTGTTTTGTCACAATAGTGAAAAAGTTGACTTGCACACATGTTAGAAGGTTGATAAACAGTGCAAGTTAAAACTCCTCTGTCCTCTGTCCCTTCTGTTAACTCCTGTGTATTGATTTGAATTTTTTGTTTTGTTTTGTTTTTGTTTTTTGTTTTGTTTTTTGAGACAGGGTTTCTCTGTACAGCCCTGGCTGTCCTGGAACTCACTCTGTAGACCAGGCTGGCCTCGAACTCAGAAATCTACCTGTCTCTGCCTCCTGAGTGCTGGGATTAAAGGCGTTCAGCACCACTGCCCGGCTTGATTTGAATTTTTAAAACATTTATAGAATATATGGTAAAATCTGTAGATATGGTTGTCTCAACAGGTAACCATCTAGCTGTGTTATTTTAAAAACAGAGGTGCGTTCTGCTGTATGCTCTGCCCTAAAACATGATTTTGTACTTGGAACTGTGAATCTTGGGGCAATTCAATTATTCCTGTAAGTGTGGGATTTCCTCTTTTCACAGCTCCATGTGTATTAGTTACTAAATATCATCCTGAGTTAGGTAGCGCAGTCACAAAAGAACAAACATGGTATGTACTCACTGATAAGTGGTTATTAGCCCAAAAGTTCGAAATACCCAAGAGTCACTTCGCAGCAACCGTAGGGCTGAGTGTGAGATCCCAGATGGAGGACTTGGAGAAGGGACTGAAAGTTTGCATCCCCAGGGAGGGAACAACAGTGTCAACTGGCCTGACCCCTTGATACTCCTGGAAACTGGACCACCAACCAAAGAATACACATGGAGGGTCCCATGGTGCTGGCCACATAAGCGGCAGAGGAGGATCTTGTTAGACATCAGGAGGAGGAGAGACCCTTGGGCCTGAGGGTCTTAGATCCCCCAGTATAGGAGAATCCCAAGGAGGGAAGACGAGAGTGGGTAGGTGGGTGGGTGGGTGGGGGAACACCCCCATAGTGGCAGGGGGGAAGGGGGAGGGAATGGGGAGGTTCCAAAGGGGAGATCTGGAAAGGAGGAAACATTTGAAATGTAAATAATGTATGAAAAATTTAAAAAAAAAAAAAAAAAAAAAAAAAAGAACAGTGACCAAGGCAACTTACGAGTGTTTAATTGGGCTATGGTTCCAGCGGGTTCCAGCGGACATGGTGGTAGGAATGGCTGAGAGCCCACACCTGGAACCACATATACTAAGCAGGGAGGATGACTTGAGATTGGTGGGTGAGTTCGAAACCTCAAAAGCCTGCAGCTAGTAACATACTAACTCCATCAAGACCATAGCTCTTAGTAACATACTGACTCCATCAAGGCCATAGCTCTTAGTAACATACTAACTTCATCAAGACCTTAGCTCTTAGTA
>JADRCH010000146.1:2548435-2565673 GCA_019843965.1 Rhynchomys soricoides
CAAGACCTTAGCTCTTAGTAACATACTGACTCCATCAAGGCCATAGCTCTTAGTAACATACTAACTTCATCAAGACCTTAGCTCTTAAACTTACCCAAACCTCTCTAACCAGCAGGTGACCAAGTAGTCAGTTAAGTCTATGGGGGTCATTCTCATTCAGGCACTACAACATGCTATTTTATCTTATTTTTAAGAAGCACTTACTTTTGTTTTGCACTGTGCATGGGCTTGTGTTCACAGAGGTCAGAGGTGTTGGGTCCCCAGGAACTGGAGGGAGAGATGTGTGTCACCTCATGGGTGCTAGTAACCTAGCAGTCCTTTGCAAGAGCAGCAGGTGCTTTTATGTGCGTATCATCTCTCAGCCCCACTTAAAAAAAATTGTACCATAATTTATTTTGTTACCTTCTGGTTAATAAGTATTCTGTTTTACTCATCTGACTGTGGATCATGGGATATGTACACGTAGAATGTTGGTATTTATTGTTACTTTGGGGGGGGGGAGGTGGGTTGTTCTGTTTTAGTGTAGTACTCTCTCTAATCTGCAGGGATGCATCCTGAGTCCTCTAGTGGATGCCTATAATAGTGCGTGTTTCTGTTATGCACTTTCTATTCCTGTAAGAAAAGCTTAATTAATTAATTTTGTTTTTGTTTTTGTTTTTTTTTTTTTGAGACACAGTTTCTCTGTGTAGCTTGGCTGTCCTCAAACTCACTCTATAGACCAGGCTAGCCTATAATTCACAAAGATCTGCCTGTCTCTACCTCCAAAGGATTAATGGTGTGCGCTACTACCGCCTGGTGAAAAAAGTTTAATTTAAAAATGAGGTGTAGTAAGAAGATAACAACAATAAAAGGTCAACAATAACTGATAATAAAATAGAATAATTGCAGTAATATACTTAATAAAATTGCTAGTATCTGCATTTATGTTTTTGAACCATTATTGCATAAAACAAAGATTATTTAAATCTGAGTCCTGCAATACCATGGCAATCTGATAACTGGAAAGATGACTGAACAGCAAGTGTCTATATACTACATAGTGCAGGAATGGTACACAATGGATGCTGCGTGTCTTGTATGGGCAGGACAGCACGTTGTTTATCACTCTAGTCAAGACGACCCACAGCTGAGAGCTCGAGCTGCTTATGTCTGTAACTTTCCAGTTAGTGTCTTTGCACTTTGGAAGGCATGGGTGCCTGAAGCTTCAGAAAGCTAAACCACACAGAAGGGCAGGGTGGGTGGGTGTGCTAATCTATGCCAGTTTGTAATGGGGGCAGTGAGACTGTGTTTTGCTCAACATCCATGACAATAGCAGGCATTGTTAATCTTTTTGTGTTTTGTTCATAGAACTGGTAATTAAGGACTCGTTTCATTGTTTTTCTTTAGCTAATGAATGACATACCTCACAGCTTGTCTTTCTCTTTCTGTGCACTTTATCTTAGAATACTTTGTTTACTCTTTTTATTATCATGCTTGTTGTTTTCCCTGTCTTAACTGGTCTGGCACAGGACTAGACAAACCAACAAGCTACCGATACATGTGTATCTATATTTTTATTGTCTAGTAAAGATTAACACTTGGATTTATGGGAGATGATGATTTGGTGGATTCTCCAGTCTGTGTTGATCCACACGCCATCCATTTGGAAATTATCAAGCTTGGTTAGTGACTCCCAAGGCTCTTCTTCTACACTGTGTTCTGTTCCAGGTTAGAGAGATGGATATTTGAGTGATTGAGGACCTGCTGGGGCTTAAGCTAAAACTGAGCCAGCATCTGAAACTAGGCTGTCTGTAGGCACCCCTCCTTATTTGTACCTGATAAAATAGTTCTCAATCCTCTGTGGGTATGTATAGATGCATATATAAAACATTTTTTTAAAAAATTTATTTATCTATTTTTTGCTGAGTTGGCAGCACTTAAGCGTTGTGTTGCAGAAGTAGGGTGAGCTCCTGTGTTGTTTCTTGTCTCATCTGGCCCAGTGACCTCAGGTAGATTACCTAGGTGTCCTAGAAGACCTCAGCAGATTGTGACGCTGGTGTGATGGAGTGGTGAGCTGTGTGCTATGTTCTCATTGTACAATCTTTCCTGACCACAGGCCAGATGGTTACTTAATCTTGGGTTTGCATTTTTTTTTTTTTTTGGAGACAGGGTTTCTCTGTACAGCCGTGGCTGTCCTGGAACTCACTCTGTAGACCAGGCTGGCCTCGAGCTCAGAAATCCTCCTGCCTCTGCCTCCCGAGTGCTGGGATTAAAGGCGTGCGCCACTACTGCCCGGCGGGTTTGCATTCTTTATCTTCACATGGGGATTCCTTGATGCACCCTTGGTACTGGGTAATGGCAAGTGTTTGTTTCAGCTAAGAGACTGTCTATGAACTGTGAGGTCTGATTTAAAGAGCCGAGCTGTGGCGGAGTGAAGAGAAAAGGGACATGACAGCACAAGGCAGGAAGGCTGTGCCATGTTATGTCTGCTTCCACCCTGTGTGAATAACACCCTGTGTGTCTTAAAATATTAGTAGAACTGCAAAGAGTTTCTCTTGTTCTAGAAATAGATTGGTTCGGCATCTTTACAGTCCTGCAGCATGCTCTGCTATGTTACACGTGTTGTAAAAACAAATTTCCTTTACTTCTCTGTTAATATTTCATAGATTGGACTCCACCTAAGCTTGTTTTTTTTTCCCTAATAAGTATCCCAGAATAGTCAGCATCATTAATTAGAGCTGTGCGTTGTTTGGAGGGTTCTTCAGGCTTTCTGTTGAAACCGTCCCAATAAAGGCTTTTAATCTTTAATCATTATTTCAAGTTAACGTTCAAGATTGCTTTAATTTGGTTTTGCCTTTTTTAAATGTTAGCTTTTATGTTTTATAAGAAAAGTACCTGTCTTGCCTTTTTAAATTTGTTAAATACTCTAAAAATTAGGTCTAACCAGAAAGCTACTTTTTAGTCTTCTTAATTTGTCATTTTTCAAAACATTAGTTTTGAAATATATTATTTAGTTATTTTTTGATTGGTAAGTTTATTTTTTATTTTCTGTTTGTTTTTTTTTCCTGGACAACAGTTGAGGAAAACATACTTACTAGTACTTACCCTACAAAAACTCTTTGCCATAAACCTCTCTTTCCTCTATATTTTCCATTAACATTATGTTTTTAATGTCATATATCTTTTCTTGAGAGATGAACAATACTATAGGAGTTGTTAATAATACATATACTTTGATCCAGTCAGTATCACCTAACATTAAAGTTGTGTTCCACCCACTGATTTTTAATAAGTACATTCAGTTTTTTGTATTTTTCTTTGGTGGCTACAAACTATGATTGTTGCTGCACCAGTGTATTTTGTTTAGGGAAATTAAAATATGTAAACAAGATAATTGCTATCTTCTTTAGGCAACATGGTGGTCCCTGGCTCCTGGGAGGTAACCAAATTAGTGCTGAATTTAGTGCTGATACTGGCTCAGCATTGTATACTACAGCCCCGAACTCTTGGGCAACACACGTGTATGTGTACTATGCTGCTCCCAGCCACATTCATTGCATTTTTCCAAATTGTAGTGTCTCATGAACAAAAATAATGGTTTATCCAGATGTCATAAGATAGGTTTTGGTGAGAAGGGAAACGGTCTCCTGCAGCAATGGATTGTACTTTTCTCAATCTGAAGCTGGACTCCCTTCCTCTGTGCTCTATGTCATAGTGCCATCTAGTGTTAGGATAGGAAATGGACACTGTCTTTTTACCCAAGGTTTCTGTATGCTGTTAAGTAACCTCAATGCAAGGGACAGATCAGGTTTAGTCAGAAATGTGGCGCGGGAAGGTGTAAGTTGTAATGCCTGTGTCCTGAGCTTTCTGGAGAGGAGCCTTGTGCAGGCAGCTAAGGAGAGCAGCTGTGACTGTCCTCACTAGAGAAGCAGGGAAGTGTGACCTAAGAACAGTGAGGACTAATAATACACTTTTTTTTTTTTTGAAGCTTGGACTTGTATTTATTTTGAGACAAGGTTTTATTCTGGAGCCCAGGTAGGTCTAGTACTTACAGTGTACTGGCCTTTTCTTTTGTCTCTGCCTACAAAATGCAGAGTAAAATGTTTTAGACAAACACACTGGCTCTGGACTCTCCTTCACCCCTTCTAGAGGGAATTAAATGCAGGGCCCTGCTAACACCGAGCTGTATCCACAGACCTGTACTTTCTTTTAAAATAAGGCAGTCTGAATAATTTATTGTACCTGTTTGCACATGGTCTCACTAGTTCTTCACAACAATTTTAGTAAAGGAATTTGAGATAAGCTTTGCTTAACTCTGTGCTGCAGTCATTCGGAATGTTCCTTTATCACTAGGAAACAGTAATCAAGTGCAGCTAACACCTTAACAAAAAGACTGAACCATAGTTTTCAAATGCCCTCGTTGAAAACTTAAAATACATGGCCTACATTGTTGCCTCCGCTCTCTGAAGTAAGTTCTTTAACATCCCTGGCCCTCAGTTTTCTCATTTGTTCAAGAAAAACAAAAACATCTATCCCAGTTATGTCCCAGAATCCTATGAGGAGAAAGTGAGACGGGAGTCAAATAATAAACCAGACTACCTAGCACTCTCTGAAATATTTTCAACAGAAGTCATTTTTCATTCATGTATTTATTTTGTGTGTGCATGGATGTGTACCCATGCATATGACCTGGCACATGGGGTACAGCAGAGGACAACTTGTGGGTGTTGGCTCCCCTCTTTGCCCATATGATTCCCAGAGATTGAATCTAGATCATTAGATTTGATAGCAAGCATCTTTACCTTCTTAGCAGTCTCAGTGGCCAGCAATTCTATTTTGTAATGTGTTTTCTGAGACAGAGTCTTACTAGGTCGTTCAGGCTTGCCTAGATCGGCGTAGTCCTGGCTGGCCTTAATGATGACCTTCTCTTATAGGCGTGTATCACCATACCTGTCTGGAAAGGCACAGTGCTCAGGCATAGATCTGGTGCAGTCTCACTTTTTTTGATGACTGAGGGTGACGATGTTGGGACTGAGGTGGTAAGAGTAACTTAACAGTGTGCTTTCTCCAGGGACTCTTCCTATCCTTAATTTAGTTTCCCCTAAACCACGACACATGGGAAATGCAGCTCTAATCTTACAGCCTAATGTACATTGTGTAGTGATATTTCGTCTGAGAGAAAAATCATGGGTGGATAATTGAAATGAACTCATGCTGAGTTCTCAGTGCCACCGTCATCTAAGATCTGGATTTCTAACTGTGTATGAGTTTATCCTATTGGTATAAAAGTCTCTGGATTATGAAAAATATGTATTCCAGAGTCATAATGTGTCATGAAACTATCAAATTAACTAAATATGCTTGAGACATAGTATTGTTGATCCTGAAACTGTGGAAGATGCAAGATAGTACTCTCTAAGCTACTGTGCTGGCTTACCACAGTTACAGACTCAAGTCTCACCCCCACAGCAGCGGCACAGACCAGGCTGTTTCTACTCCTAGGTGACTCATGTTGCTGCCTTGGCTGGAGTGGTATGAGAAACAAACATACCTTGTGTTTGGGATTTTGTAGCTCAAGAGAGATACTTGCACTTACAAAACTTGGGGTTTAGTTTAGGATACATGTACTCCTACCCAACATTCCCTTTGCTGTGGTGAAGGGAGGGTCGGGGGGTGGGGAGGAGAGAGAGAGAGAGAGAGAGCGCGAGCGAGCGAGCGAGCGAGCTTGCTCTAGAATCAGTGCACCTTCTCTGAGGAAGAAGAAACGAAGAACTCTGTTTGCAAACATCCTGCAATGTGAGCACATGGCTCGGGTGGGAGGCAAGGCCCTGTCTCAGGACAGTTTCACTACCAGTTTTCCTTTAGCCAGGTGCCAGTGCTCTTTGCTCAGAAAGCTCCGACAGTGCAAGGATGTGGAAGTATTCACAAAGCATTGCTTCCTGTGAGTCACAGTGGCCCTTGATTGATTGTTGTTGTCACATGTTTGTTTTTACATCTGTACACCATGAACATCATACTGACCTGAGTGTGTCTGTAGTGTTTAGACATGAATACACTAGCTGCTTCATTTACACCTGTCTGAGGAGACAATGATCTGCTGACATTTTCTTAGTAGGTGCACTAAAATGCATGCACATCTTTAGGCTTTCTGCAATATATTTACTGTGTTGCTGATACTTGATCCATATACAGAATTAGTGCTTATCTGCTTGTTAACAAAATGTGATCCCGTAGGTGTTTTTGAAACTAGTGCTCGAAGCTAGGTAGCTATTATTTTTAGTGCTGGGTCTTAGGGGATAAAGTATTATGTGGGTGGATCATTAATAGTGCACATCAGAACTTGTTCTCACATCTCTGCATCTCCTGTGGGCTGCTTCCATGAAAGGAGGCTTGTTTACGTCTGTGCAGCACAGATTCTGCCACCATCATCCAGCTGTAAAAGATGAATGAGAGGCCGTGCTCTCTGCAGTCTATTAGCTCTGAGGAATGACTTTTGCTAGGACTGGGATGCAGTGTTTTTCCTCTGCTTTATGCTGTTGCCTCCCACGCTTCCTGTTGAGGCTGCTGAATAGAGTTGTATTTTTAAATTTCCACACCAGCAATGATGGTAGGTTTCCATGGTGATAAAAAAGTAAAGTGACACAGGAAACATCATTCTGAAGATTTGGAGTGAATTTAGAAACACGAGCTTTGAAAGTTGTGCTAGCTATTTCTAATAAGAATTGATATAGTGTATTCTTTTAATTTGAAAGGAGTGAAAATTATTTAAATTACTGAGTTTTGTTAACTTTCTATGGGTAAATTTAACTCATTGTTTCATAGTGTGGCTTAGGTATTTCCAGAAACACATGAATTGTTCAGACCTGGGTGTAGGATGTCTTAAGCATAGTTCATTTCCAGATAGCTTTCTTTAATACCTTGAGAGTGTCTCTGTCAAAACAAAAACAACTTTCCTCTGGGAAAGAAAGCAATATAGCAGTAAGGCGGTGAGAAGAAAATGTATTAATGTACAGGTATTCGATGTCTCAGCGGTGAGTCCCTGAAGCACTCAAAGATGGACTTGGCCTGTCTTTATTGGAGACTGGAAGGAATGTGGATATTGAAAGATAAAAGTAGAGATCACCAGGGAGGAAAACGGAAAAGATAAAAGCCTGCTAGGGAAGGTGAAGCATATGTTTAGAAGACCCTTTAACTCCTTACCTGGGCCCACAAAGCTGCACGTATAGAGATAAGTCATTGTGCTAAAGCTGCCATCACTTTGGCTACCAGCCATTCATATAGGGCATAAGGGTAAGTGTTTAGAACGCAGTTAGGAACTGTACTGGTCTAATAAAGGGAGGCTGTAGGTCTTCCTCGGGGACCCATGACCTCACAAGCCCTGGTAGTTGGCTCCGTTTCCAGTACCAGGAATGGTTTCCCTTCTGTTGAGCACATTTTCAATTCGATTAGAGAAGGTGTTGGTTACTGCCAGGTTATGAGTTAGTACTATCACTTTGGAATATCTGGCGTACTGGTCATTTTGTGGTTCATAGGCACCACAGCTGGGTATGGCTGTTGATGGCTTCTTCTGCTTGGCAGCTTACGCACCTGTTTGCTGGTTTTGTTTACTGTTTGGTCCTACGCGCTTGCTCTTCTTCATCCACGCACTTTCCTTTTATCCATTTCTTCCTAGTCCTGCTCGGGGCTGGCGATGGATTTTATTTCTTAGACTTTATTCCCTACTTTTTTAAACTTTAAAATATTATACCCTTTTTTTTTTCTGGTTTGAAAAATACATATTTAAGAATTTAATTTGAATACCTAATTTAAAGTAAAGTATATATATATATATATATATATATATATACTACTACCTCGCTTGCTCCTACCATGCAGCTCCACACTTAGGGCTTTTAACTGTGATCACTCTACTCTTTCTAGTCTTCCACTGGAAAGTCTTTCCAGTCTTTCTTTCAGTGCTGTTCAGTGTAACCATTTCATGGTCTTGTCTCCCAAAGCTATACAGTTAAAATTTGCTGGTAAGTATAAACTCGGTTACTTAATGCCTTCCTCAGTGTCTCTGCCATGCTTTATTCTCTTGGGCTTACTTTTCTCTCTGGTGCACATTATTAAAACCCACCAGTGAAGCTTCCTTCACAGAAGTTTCGTTTTTGTTCATCAGAAATGCTTCATTTTGACCCAGGATTTTGCATGTTAGTTTAGGTATGAATAAAATCTCGGTAAATTTGTCTTAGAGCTTGAAGATCTTCTTAATCTGCTCCATCTGTTACTGTGAAGAAGTTCGATGTTCTGCATTTTCTTAGATGTTTGCTTCGTCTCTTATTCCACCTCCCTCCTGCAGTTTTAGAGTTTTTACAGCAAGGTTTCTTTCACTGTGGAGTGAAGATTTGGACTTTTTTTGTTGAACTGTTATAGTAGAAACAGACCATCCCGGGTTTTGCAAATTGTGAGTGTATTTATATTGTTTACATTTCTCAGTGCTACCTTCATGGGCCGTATTAACAATTTCCATTCATCACTTTTTAAAATATATATTTTTTAACTTATAGCCCCATTGTAGCTATAAGTCAAAGATACTTCCTAAGGCCGGATAATATTCTACTGTATAAATATAAGCCAAGTCCTGCTTATCCATTTACCTACTGATTTATGCTTATATGACTTCTGGTTTTTTAGCTGTTCCTGAGAGTTTTCTGTCATTGGGGTACACATGGAATTTCTGAGTCATGTACTAATCATGTTTTCACTAGATGTGAAATGGTATCTCATTTGTAATTTCAACTTGTAAGCATTACAACTGTAGTTCAGATTTCTCTAGTAGTTAGTGGTGTTGAATATCATTTTATATGCTTATTGGCCATTTGTTATTTTATTCAGGGAACTATCTCTTTAAATCCCCTTGCTCATTGAGAATTGGTTTACTTTGTTGTTACCAATGATGAGTTATAGAACTTACCTGCATATTGTTGATATTGATAGATATTATGGATTATATACACTTTTCTTGTAGCATTGATTGCCTTTTTTTTCCTCCTTAGTTTGTGTTATTTTGATCCAATGTAAAAAAATGTGTGTGTGTGTGTGGGGGGTGTGTGTCTGCATGTGTGTCTGTGTCTGCCTGCCTGCCTGCCTGTGAGTATGTGCATATGAATGTAAGTACCTACAGAAGCCAGAGGCATTGGATCCTCTGGAATGAGAGCTACAGGGGGTAGTGAGCTGCCTGTCATGGGTGCTGGGAACTGAACTGAGGGCCTCTGGAAAAGCACCAAGTGTTCTTCACCACCGAGCCATCTTTCCAGTCACAAAAACATGCAGTAGGAAAGGAAGAGACAGCTAATAATTTTGTTTTGTTTTGAGGTAAGTTCTTACCGTGTATCCCTAGTTCAGTGTCTCTCAACTTGTGTGTTATGACCCCTTTGGAGGTCGAACACCCTTTCTCTGGAGCGGCCTAAGACCATTGGAAATACAGATCGCTGCATTACAATTCTAGCAAAATTACTGTTAATGAAGTTATGAAGTAGCGACAAAAATAAATTTATGGTTAGAGGTCCCCACAACACAAGGGTCTCAGCATTAGGAAGGTTGAGTGAGACGCACTGTCTGGTTGTCTGGTACCCTCTATCTATGTAGACCACTCTGGCCTCAAACCCAGAGTTCTGGGATTAAAGACAATACCATGTTTGGCTTGATACAAAATTTTAATAATTTTTGTGACATAAAATTTGTATATTACATATTCGTTTCTTATGTCACAGTGAATCATACCTAAGAAATGATCCCTAAATCTAACTGTGTGTAACCTTTTTGCTTTATTCTTCTAAAATTTTCATGCTTTCAGGTCTTATTTTACATTTCTGATCCATCTTGAATTAATGTTTTGTACATGGTAGTTAGGTAATGATCTACCCTCATTCTTTTGTATATAGATACTCTGTTTCCCCCAGCACCATTTGATGAGAACACTTTCCTTTCTCTATTGAATGATCTTGGTGCCCTTGTCACAATCATTTAACCACATACGTAGGGTTGTTTTCGGGCTCGTTGTTCTAGGTGTTCTGTAATGCCTGCCTTTACACCAGAAACATGACTGCTTTCATTATCACAGATTTCTAGTAAGTTTTGAACTTATGAATGATGAGTTGCTCTGATTTTCTTCGTTTAAATATTGATTTTAGCAAACACTGTCATTGGAGATTGACAGATTGTGTTGACTCTGTATATTGCTTTGAGGGCAGTATTGAGATCTTTAAGATATTCAACTGTCTAATATAAAACATGAAGTGTTTCCCACTTACACCCTTCCCGTTCCCTTCCTCAGTGTACCTTATTCACATCAGTTTCAGATCAATAGTGTAGAAGCTGCTCCTGTAGCAGCCCCAGATCAATAGTGTAGAAACTGCTCCTGTAGCAGCCCCAGTTTTACTTTGATGTCAGAAAATTAAAACAGGGTGAGAAGAATCACACGAGAAAAGAATTTAAAAAGAAGACATGTTGGACAGCTTCTTCCTGCCCTTTAGAACAGGACCCAGTTCTGTGCATGTATGGGTAAGGAGTCAGTTGTATCATTTCTGTCAGTGTGTGTTGCTTCTGATTCCTCCTGGAACTGTCCTCCGAGTGGCCATTTGAACATAATGACCTCTGGCATCTAGAAGTTCTTATGAGGAGTCGTTGATGGCCACTTCAGGATTCTTTGTTTGTGGGGGGTCTTTCTGATACATTTAAGATTGTTTGTCCTATGAAAGTTGACTCTCATATGTCTCCTGTGGGTCTCTTTAAGTTCATATTGTTGAGGTTCATGTGCGTCTTGGTGTTCGTGTCATTCACAAATCTGGAAAGTTTTTGATTAATATGTCCTGAAATTCCATTGTCTTCTTTTCCCTCTCTTCCTTTCTGGGAATCCCATCCACATACATTTGTACATTTGATGGCATCCTGCCCTCCACTTTGATCTTGTACTTTTCTTTAGTACCTTAGCCTGGTTCTTTCCTGTCCCTCTGACTTGGTCATTTGCTTGTTTTATCTTCCAGTTTTTTGACTCTTTTCTGCCTGCTCTGATCTGCCTTTGGCTCCTTTGAATAAATTTTCCATTTTAGTTTTACTTTCTTAGATATGCAATTTGATTTTGGCTTCATTTTAGTTTAATTCCTTATTAATGTTTTACTTCATTATAGAATGTTTTCTGGACTTTCTTTTCATCTTGCTCTAATTTTCTTATTATCATGAGCGTGATTATTTGTCTGGTATATCTGCCATGAGGTCTTTTTCAAGGGCATTTTTTGCTGATAATTTGCTTCCTTTGCTTCTTTCTTGTTTTTTATATATTAACTTGTTCTCAAAAGGAACAGAACTGATAGACAGAATATACATATCAAAGCATTTATTGGCTTGGCTTACAGGAATGTGGTCTGGATGATGGAGTAGTGGTTCTCTCACCAGAAAGGCCAAGAATCTGGTAGTTGTGGGCCCTGTGAGGGTGGATGTCTGAGCTGTCTCATGGGGTGCTAAAGGCCTGCAGGACCCCTGGAGAGAGAACTGCTGCTCTTCAATTCCAAGGAAGTTGGTTCTGTTATTGGAGAAGGAATGCTGTAGTGTTAGGGTAGAAGGACTTGTCAGCAAGAGCTGGGGCAAGCAGACAAAAAGCAAAGTTCCTTCTCTCCTGTCCTCCTCCCCGTTCGTTTGTTCGTTCGTTCATTCATTCATTCATTCATTCATTCATTGGAAACTCCAGATTTTATTCCCCTCCAGGTCTTCCAGTCTCTTGAGAGTTAGGTGCACCTTCTCTGACTAAACCCAGACCCGGCAGCCCTCTGCTGTATATGTGATGTGTTGGGGGCCTCATATCAGCTGGTGTATGCTGGTGGTCCAGTGTCTGAGAGATCTTGGGGGTCCAGGTTAATTGAGACCTCCTACAGGGTGGCCCTCCTCCTCAGCTTCTTCCAGCTTTCCCCTAATTCAACCACAGGGGTCAGCAGCTTCTGTCCATTGGTTGGGTGCAAATATCTGCACCTGACTCTTTCAACTGCTTGTTGGGTCTTTAGGGGGGCAGTCATGATAGGTCCCTTTTTGTGAGCGCTCCATAGCCTCATTAATAGTGTCAGGTCTTAGGGCCTCCTGTGAGCTGGATATTAGTACCCCCCCCCCCAAAAAAAGGACAAAATACCCAAGATCCAGTCCACAGAACTTGAAAAGGTGAACAAGCTGAAGGGGCCAAGTGAGGATGCCCTAGTCCCACTTGGGAGGGAGAAGAAAGCAACCACAAGGGGGGAGGGAGGGACCTGGGAAGGAAAGAGAAGGAAGGGGAGAGGGGAACATGATCTGGTATTGGGTGGGGGAAAAGGACTGAAGCCCTGAGGGCCAGCAGAAAGAATGGAAACAGGCAACCTCAGGAGATAGGAGGTAGGGGGATCCTCCAGAATGTACCAGAGACCTGAGAGGTGAGAAACTCTCAGGACTCAAAGGACCTTAGATGAAAGGCCAACAGTGGGGAGAGGGAACTTGTAGAGCCCACCTCCAGCAGAAAGACAGGACATCAAGTGAGGGATGGGGTTGCCATCCCATAGTCTGACCCATGATTGTTCCTGTCTGAAAGAACTGCAAGGATGTAATGGAGAGGAACCTGAGGAAAAGAAGGCCCAGCGGCAGGCCCTCCTATCCCTTTACCCGGGTTGCCACCAGAAGCTGCAGCTCACATTTAGCTTTCCTGCCCCAGATAATCGGTTAAGAAAATTCCTCACAGAGTAACCAGCAGCTTGACCTGTAGTTGATTCCTAATGTAGCTAAGTTGACAGCCAAAGTTAGCCACCACAGAGAGAGACCTTGCTTGTTAGTTCCTTTAAATATTCTGAGGCTACAGTCTATACTAGAGATTATTTTCAAGGAAGCTGGAAGGTTGTGAGGTACTGTCTCTGTTCTTTACTGCCAAGCCACAGTCCTTTGGGTGTAGTGTATGTGCTCTCCCTGTCTGCTTCCTGGGCTCTTTGCTCCTTCCCCGTGCTGCCAGTGTTTCCCTCCTTTCTGTAGCTCAGTGAACTTCTTCCATTCCAACTTTCCCAAGCCCTGGGGACGAGCTGCATCATAGTCTTGAACAGAATGAACTGTCTTCATTAGTGGCTTTCAGCTTCTCTGTGTCCTTGCAGTCTTAGCTGTTGAGGGTCTTGGTTGCCTCAGAGGGATGCTTCTTAGCCCTTCTTGTCTTTTCAACACTGTGCTCCTAGGCTATAGAGATCCTTGCTTGGAGAGGCTCCCTGTTCTGCATCGGCCACTCCCCATTCTCTTGCTTTTCCTAAGTCTTTAATATATTGAGTCCATACCCTTGATTCATACTTGTGGGAAGAAGATGGTATTTGGACATCAGTCAGTTCTGCTGCTGTGCTTTGCAATTATAGTTTGTTACTTTAGTGGCAGTCTCCCAGGATTTGGCTGACTTCTCCTTGTCTTGTCTTAGGAAGATTCTTGATTCTCTGGCACCTCTGCCAGGCTCCAGGCCCATGTTTGTCTTCTGCCTTAAAGTCTTATCTCTTTCAGAAATTACTTAGGCTTTTCATTCTTAAATCTTTAATTTTAGAAAACTCCAACTGTGTTATGAAACTCATTTTTACCTTGTTGAACAGGGTACCTTTGTAATATCTGAAGATTTTTTAATAAATAACTTCCCGTGACACTCGCCGTTCACATAAAGACTTCTTCTGCTGTATCTTCTTCAGCAGAGTGGTTTTTTCAGCGTTAACTACAATGACACATGGCATTTGTGAAGGACTTCTTGAATGCCATGTGACTTGAGAATAGGTGTTATGCCCTTTTCCTCCTCCCTTTCCAGACGAGACACTAAATGAGTAAATTATTATTACATGTCACTTATTGTTACTTTTGAATACAAGGTTGCACTTTGCAGAATAGATGTTGTAATTTCATTTCCAAATTGGAGTCACGTGTACCATGTGAATTTGTGAAGCAAATAGAGTACAGGAAAAATAACCAAGCTTGCCGCATGATGGATGATGATTTGGAGCCTTGATGCTGGCATAAGATAAAGAGTAATCAAATCTGTAGCAAACTATTTTGGCTCTATACCTCATGTAAAGATGATTCGTTGTCAGCTGTTTCCCATGTGGGCCCAGTATTGCCAAATTTCTGTATTCTTCAATAAAAGCCATACATGTGTATTTTTCACATGAAACCTCATAGTCTTTTCATGCTATCTGCTTATTCAAATAAAAATAAAATAAAACCCAATTTTCAGACCCAAATGCTAAGTCTGAAATTAACCATGGATATAGGCTCAACCATTCTCTGGGCAGCCAGTTTGCTTTCACTACAGTAGTCTGAGCTGTTTTTAAACTTGTCTTGGAATCTCTCAGTATGTAGTTTAATGCTTTTGTGCATAATAAATGAAGGGAATGAAGACCTGATTATGTAACAGTATCTTACTTGCGCTTTTATGCAGTTGTGCCAGTTAGATAACAGGTTCAAAGGGAATTCATGAAAATGTTTTTGTTTTTTCTTAAATTCTGTATTCTTCATTCACCTGCGTTAAGCTATAAAGCACATTAACTTCATGTCAGGGTTCAAGTATTATTGTATGCTTAGTTTATTCTCATTCATGAATCATGACTTTGTCCCTTTCTTCTGTGACACAGCTTTCACTATCAGAAGAACAGAATGAAGTAATGAAAAATGGCTGTGAATCTAAAGAGCTGGTCTACCTCGTGCAGATTGCCTGTCAGGTAATTGTGAGGATGCATCCTCTACATAGAGTTAATTATCTAGAGTGACTATTAAATTGCTTACTATATTTCTCACATTGCTTAAAGGCTTGTAATTGACTGTAAGATGAGTCTATTGAAATGTAATTGGACTATGAATAACTATTGCAACAAAACAAATTGGTATCTTTTTAAAAAGTAACAAGTGCCATCGTGCAGTGGTACACCACTGAGATACAGTTTGTGTATTCTCTTGGTAGTATGTAGAAGTTCCTGAGGCTTTGGAGTACTGAGTTACAGTGACAGTGTTAACATGGTGCTCCTTAGCTTTTCATATTAGTACTTCTAGACACCAGAGTTGAAGCCAGGAGCTGAACAGAATCAGTTGAATATACAACCTCAAGTAGTTGAACACATGTCGTGAGAGACGGGACCATTTGTCTCTGACTCAAGTGCCTCTGTGGCAGCAGTTCTCAACCCGTGGGTCACAGCCCCCACAGATGATGCATATCAGACATCCTACATATCAAATATTTACGTTACAACTCACAATGGTAGCAGAATTACAGTTATGAAGTAACAATGAAATAATTTTATGGTTGGGGATCACAACAACATAGGAACTGTGTTAAAGGATCACAGCATTAGGAAGGTTGTGCAGCAAGATGTGTGCATGACTTGGCAGCTTGCTGTTTCTTGACCGTTCATGTGACGTTATTCACCTTGACTTGCTTGCTCATCATGAGATTTAGAATATGCCATTTCAGAGCAGTAATTCCTTCGTCTAGCAAACACTGAGCATGTCATATCATTTGTTCTGCGCTCATGGAGCCTTCTGCCTGCTAGTGAGTTGGTTATGAGAAAGCAAATGGTTTAGAGGGAGGCTTTATTTTGTACACAAGTTTTTAGTTTGGGGGAGATAAAATACAGAATTTCTATATTTTTTTTAAAAAACAGAATAATCATGTCCATAAAGTTAAAAGTAAGTCTGGAAAACTGTTGTTGGTCATATTGTATGAGGAATATGTATATTCTTAGTTTTGGTTTTAAACAAGAAATTTTAAAATTAAGTACTTTTAGTTTTAGGCACTAATGTAGATTAGCAAATAGAATTCAGCTTGTATATAATTAAGATGTGTTCTGATGTCACCACAGTTTCAGAGAGGAACAATGAAGTTCTAAGTTCTGTGTAACATTTCATAACATGCTTTTGTTTGGAGAGGTACATTTTTATTTCAATGTTTTGATAACAGATAAGACATGAACATTTGCATTTGATGCTTTTTCTCTTTTAGGGTATAGAAGCAAAAACCACTTAGTGATACATAAAGTAAGGGGTTTGGAACCTCCATCTCTTACTCTTCCCTTGAGTGGATGACAGAGATGTACTCTGTGCATTTGAGACTGGGTCCAAGATGACCTTTGCCCCAGACCTGTTCATGATTGGATACTTTTAAAATTTACTAAGCACATGTGCATGTGTGTACATGCATGCATGCACAGGAGCACACATGAATACACCCATGTTTAATCTTGGTGATTTTCATAGCCAAAGCCAGGACATTACATTTATTTTTGGTTGTGAGGCAAAATATGAATGGCTAGCATCAGGTGATTGATGGAACCTGGTGAAAGAGAAGGAACAAAACAAAAGAAAAAAAACAACAGCAAAAAAAACAAAATTAGAAAAGTCTCAGATAGGGCTTTGGTTGGTATGTCTGGGATGAAGTTTTCCTCTGCAGTCTAACACATTTTAGCATCTCTTCTTATTATTAGGCACACTTCAAATGCATGATTGCTATGTGGTTGTGCTTCTACGTATTATTGACCTAGATGTTAGATAGTTTCTTTGTTGTAAATATCCTGCCAAACTGCTTAAAACATTTGGATCAGTTGGTAGTAGTATTTACTACACCAGAGTCATAATTTACTACTGATAATGATAGCATTCACCTCTTCTCTGACTCACTGTGTATAATTACTGAAGCCTTCCCATGGCTCAGTTTAGTAGTCCCACCACATATGCCTGCCATAAGCTATATTAAATGAGAATTTAAAAAAATAAGGAAAGGCTCACAAGGAAGGAGGCTGAGGTTCACAGTCTTAAGCTTTGTGGAGTCCTAGCTGGAGCTCCAGGAGAGTTTAGCTTTCTGACTGCCATCTACCTCCTTACAGTTTTCTTTCTAGAACAGATTGGAGAAATTGCTTAGTCTCCAGTAAGATAAGGTGAGCAGTTCATGTTCAGATTGCTAATTATAATTTTCAATCTTGAAACAGTCTAGAATCACTTGGGGAAAGAGTCTCAGTGGAGGATTTTCTAAGTCAGGTTGCCCTGTGTGCATATCTATTGGGAATTGTCTTGATTAGGTAAATTGATGTGGGGAAGACCTAGGCCACTGTGGGCAATCCACTAAGAGTTTAAGAGTGGGAAAAGTAGTTAAATAATAGGCACCATGCATTCACTCTCTCTACTCTAACTGTGGGTGTGATAGGGCTAGCTGTTTAAATTCCTGCTGCCTTGCTGTCCCTGCTATGATGGACTGTGTTTCTGCTGCCT
>JADRCH010000146.1:2565683-2635741 GCA_019843965.1 Rhynchomys soricoides
TGATGGACTGTGTTTCTGCTGCCTTGCTGTCCCTGATATGATGGACTATAACTTGGGATTAAGAGCTAAAAAAGCCCTTTCTGCCCTAAATTGCTTTTTGTAAAGAGCATTTTACCACAAGCAACAGGAATGAAACAAAGACTCACATTAATATAATCTATTTCAGAAGCATTCATTCATTCAGTTAGCTGTTCTGCTAACTTCTACATCCTACCGCCTAATGTTTGGTCATGGGACTCTGCATCTGCTCCATGAAGTCTCTCTGATCTCTTTGATGATGATTCTGCTAGGCTCTGGTCCTAAAACACTTTCCAGATAGGACAGTCTGTAGGTCGAAGATTTGGTGACTGGGGTGGTGTTCTAGTCCCTCCACTTGACACCTTCCCTGGTTAAAGAAGGTGGCTGGTCAGGCCTCCTGTTCTCCCTCACCACTAGGAGTCTTTGCTAGGGTTACTCTCTACATTCTATGGAGTTTCCATTGCACTAGGTTTCCAGCTTGCCTCCCAATTCCAGTCGTTTCTCCCAGCATTCTCCTCTCTCACCTGATTGCTCCTATTCTCATCCCTATTCATTCCCAGTCCATCTCTGAAATCTATTTATTTCCCCTTCCTAGAGAGATCCTTGCATCCTCCCTGAAGCTCTCCTTGTTACTTACTCTCTCTGGGTCCGTGGATCATAGCACAATTATCTTTTAATTTGTAGCTAATATCAACTTACAAGTGAGAACATACCATGTTTGTCTTTCTGGGTCTGGGTTACCTCACTCAGGATGATTTTTTCTAGTTCCATCCATTTGCCTGCAAATTTCATGATGTATTTGTTTTTACCAGCAGAGTAGTTCTCCTTTTTGTAAATATACCATATTTTCTTTATCCATTCTTCAATTAAGGAACATCTAGGTTTCTTGTTTCTGGTTATTATGAATAAAGCTGCTATGAATATAGATGAGCAGGTGTCTTTGTGATGGGATGGGGTGTACTTCGTGTATATTCCCAGGAGTAGTGTAGCTGGGTCTTTAGGTAGAGCAATTCCCAGTTTTCTGAGAAACCACCATGTTGATTTCCAAAGTGGCTGTTCAGGTTTGCACTCCCACCAGCAGTGGAGGCGTGTTCCCCCTTGATCCACATCCTCGCCAGTATGAGCTGTCACTTGTGGTTTTGATCTTAGCCATTCTGACAGGTGTAAGATGGAATCTCAAAGTCATTTTAATTTGCATTCCTTTGATGACTGAGGATGTCGAACATTTCTTTAAATGTTTCTCAGCCACTTGATATTCTTCTGTTGAGAATTTTCTGTTTAGATCTGTATCCCATTTTTTTTTTTTTAAAAAGAGTTGGATTATTTTAGTTTGTGATGTGTAGTTTCTTGAATTCTTTATATATTTTGGATATTAGCCCTCTGTCAGATATGGGGTTGGTGAAAATCTTTTCCCATTCTGTGGGCTGCTGTTTTGTCCTGTTGATGGTGTTCTTTGCTTTACAGAAGCTTTTTAGTTTCATGAGGTCCCATTTAAATAATTGTTGATCTTAGTACCTGTGCTATTTGTGTTCTGTTCAGGAAGCTGTCTCCTGTGCCAATGTGTTTAAGGCTATTCTCCACTCTCTTGTCTGTCACATTCAGTGCATCTGTTTTTTTCTTGTTGAGAACTTTGAGCCACGTGGACTTGAGTTTTATGCAAGTCCATAGACAGGGATTTATATGCATTCTACATACTGGCACCCAGTTAGACCAGCACCATTTGTTGAAGATGCTTTCTTTTTTCCATTATATATAATGTTGGCTTTTTAAAATCAAAATTGAGATGTTCATAGCTGTGCGGATTTACCCCTGGGTCTCTGATTCAATTCTATTGATTGACCTGTCTATGTTTATGCTAACTCCGCGTGGTTTTTATTAGTAGAACTCTGTAGTACAGCTTGAAATCAGGCATGGCAGTGCATCCGGAAGTTCTTTTATTGTCCAGGATTGTTTTACCTATCCTTGTTGTTTTTCCCCCATACGAAGTTGAGTATTGTTCTTTCAAGGGCTATAAAGAATTGTGTTGGAATTTTGATGGAGATTGCATTGAATCTGTAGATTGCTCTCAATAGGATGGCCATGAGTATGGAACATTTTTTCATCTTCTAGTATCTTCTCCAATTTCCTTCTTTAAAGCTGTGAAGATTTTATCACATAGGTCTTTCACTTGCTTGGTTAGAGTTACTTACTCCAAGATATTTTGTATTATTGTTTTATATTATCTGTGGCTATTGTGAAAGGTGTTGTTTTCCCATTTCTTTCTCAGCCTGTTTGTCACTTGTATATCGGAACTCTACTGATTTTTTGAGTAAATCTTGTATCCAGCCACTTTATTGAAGGTGTTTATCAGCTGTAATAGTTCCCCGATAGCATTTTTGGGGTTGCTTAATGGTATGATACATTTGCAAATAGTGATACATTGACTTCTTCCTTTCCAGTTTGTATCCCCTTATCTCCTTTAGCTGTCTTTTTTGTCTAGCTAGAACTTCTAGTACTCTATTGAGTAGATATGGAGGAGAGAGAGAGAGAGAGAGAGAGAGAGAGAGAGAGAGAAGAAGGAGGAGGAGGAGGAGGAGGAGGAGGAGGAGGAGGAGGAGGAGAGACAGCCTTGTCTTGTTCCTGATTCTAGTGGAGTTGCTTTGAGTTTCTTTCCATTTAATTTGATATTAGCTTTGGCTTGCTGTAAATTTTCTTTATTATGTTAAAGTATATCCCTTGTATCCTGAAATATCTAAGACTTTTGTCATGAAGGAGTATTGGATTTTGTCATGGGCTTTTTCAGCATTTAATGAGAGGATCATTTTTTTTTCTTTCAGTTTATTTAGTGGATTACATTGACATTTTTTTTTGACAAATTTTTATATCTTGAGCCATCACTGCATCTCTGGGATGAAGCCTACTTGATTATGATGGATGATCTTTTTGATATGTCTTGGATTTGCAAGTATTTTATTGAGTATTTCTGCATCAATGTTCATGAAGGACAGTGGTCTGTGATTTTTTTTTTTTTTCTTGTGTGGTGTGGGTATCAAGATGACTGTGGCCTCATAAGATGAGCTTTGCAGTGTTCTTTCTGTTTTGTGGATTAATTTGAGCAGTATTGTTAGTATTAAGACTTCTTTGAACGCCTAGTAAAATTCTGCACTAAAATCATCTGGCCTTGGACTTTGTTTGGTTAAAAACCTTTTTACAAAACTGTTAGCATTTAATTAATCCCCACTGGGTGATTTCAAGCCACCAGGACACAGGCATCTCCAACACCCTTAATCTTATCTTAGCTGTTCTGCTGAAGAATTTGGCCTTCACGATAACAGGTTGCTTAGGGAACTTTCCCTTCCCCAGAACTTTGTAGTAGCCGGATTTGCCCAACATCAATGATGGGAGCAGCTCCAGTCTTGTGTTTTGCAGCATTGACATGTGTTTGCTTGCTGACCAGTGTCCACAGTTCATCCAGGTTGACAGTTGGGCAGAACCTCTGGTTCCTTTCAAGTGGTAATGCCCCATGCCAACTTTCCCAAAGTAACCTGGATGATATTTGTTGAAATTGATCCTGTGGTGATGCATGCCTCCAGCATTCCTGCAGCCTCATGGGTACTTGCTGTGCTTACCTATGCAGCCAAGGCCATGGCTCACATGACCTTGGAGTTTTGAGGTCTTCCTTAGTCTGGATGACATGGCAGTGGCAGAAAGGAAAGAGCTGGTTAGAAGATTCTAATGACTGTTTTTATTTTCTAGGGTGGTGGTGGTGGTATATATCTATTTAAATTGTTTCTCTGATCCTGACTTAATTTTGGTAAATGCTAGCTGTTGAGAAACTTGTCCATGTCTTCTATGTCTTTTTTTATTTTACTTTACTTTATTTTATTTTTTTATGGTTTTTGAAGTATGAACTAATGATTCTTTGGATTCCCTTGATGTACCCATTTCTTTTTGTTATTTGGATATTCTGTCTCTGATTTTTAGTTAGTTTGGATAAGGGTTCATCAGTTTTGTTGATTTTTCTCAAAGAAACAAATTTTTGTTTTATTGATATTGTTGGAACTGAAGGTCTCAACTACCCGTAGTTCCCCCTCAAAAAGACACAGAGATCAAGAGTGATGCAATCCGCAAGAGGTTTATTATTTCCAATGCATTGGGGTCGTCCTGCACATGAGGCAGAGGGGACCCTGTGGAGCCCTTTCAGGGACCTTATATAGGATTTTAGAGCAGCCACCATTAGACACAATGTGATTGACAGAACAGTGTGACTGATTGGTCTTTAAGGAATGAGGTAGCAGGGGCTTAATAAGCCCCTACCTCCCAGCCTAAGTGCTTTCTAACCTGTTCCTTCTGTGTGCTTGGAGGGGGGAGGGAGGGGAGGAGTGCCCATCCCACAGGGAATATCTGCTAGCTAGGTGGCCTTATCTCCGGAGAGGGGAGGAGGGGAGGAAAAGCATTTCTTTCAATATTTTGTATTGCTCTCTGTATTTCTATTTTATTGATTTCAGTCCTGAGTTTGCTTATTTCCTGCTGTCTACTCCTCTTGGGTGTGTTCGCTTCTTTTTGTTGTAGAGGTTTCAGGCATGCTGTTATATTACTAGTAAGAGAGCTCTCCAGTTTCTTTACGATGGCACTCAGTGCTGTGAACTTTCCTCTCTGCACCGCTTTCATTGTGTCCCACAAGTTGGGTATGTTGTACATTCACTTTCATTGAATTCTAGAAAGTATTTTCTTTCTTTCTTTCTGCTTTGATCCTGAAGTAGTTCAGTAGGGAGTTGTTCCGTTTCCATGAGTCTGTAGGCTTTCTGTTGTTTCTGTTGAGGCTATCCAGCTTTAATCCATGTGGTCTCATAGGATATAGGAGGGTATTTCAACTTTTTGTATGTGTTGAGACTTGCTTTTTGATCAAGTATGTGGTCAGGTTTTGAGAATGTTTTGTAAGATGCTTATTTCTGTGTATGCATGTGTGTTGACAAGAATTTATATGCATAACATGCCCACAGGTGCACACAGAGGCCAGAGGGTATGGGTTTCCTGAAAGTGGAGTTACAAGCAGTTCACAACTGCCAAGTGGGTGCTGGGAATCAAACTCCAGTCGTGTAGAGGGGCAGTGAGTACTTTCAACTGCTGAGCCATCTCTTCATCCCCACTCTTTAATAATCTTTAGTGAAAGATACTTGGGGGCTGAAGAGATGGCTCAGTGGTTAAGAGCACTGACTGCTCTTCCAGAGGTTCTGAGTTCAATTCCCAGCACCCACATGATGACTCACAACCATCTGTAATCGGATCTGATGCGTCTGAAGACAGCTACAGTGTACTCATATACATAAGATAAATCTTTAAAAATATTAAAAAAGGAACATTTACTGCTTGAAAAGATACTAACTATATTTAAACTGAAACTAAAATTCATTTAGATTTATTAGTTTATGTTTTCTGAAGATTAAGTATAAGTATTGCAGTAATCTCAGGGTTCTTTTGTGTCATGGTCACGGAGCAGACAGCTGGTTACGAGGGAATGCCTGCCTGTCTCAAAATATCTCCTGTACTCTGTTCCCATGCTTGGCATTCCACCACAGAAATGCATTAAAGATCTCCACTCAGCTCAGTCATTTAGCAAACACTGTCACTACCACAGTGGATTGAGTATTAACATTTGGAGAGCATCTATGTGTGAACAAAACTCGTAGGCAGATTGCCAGCCTTCCAGTTTTCCTTGTACAGCTTCTATGACATGGAGGTGCCGTTATTCCCTTTCGAAGATGAGTGAACTATTCTCCCAGTTGGTGAGCAGTCGAGTCAGGTTCTGTATTGAGAATAGGCCAGCCTATGATTTCGATTGTGTTTCGTTCTTTTTATGAGATTTTATAATTGATAGCAACTGTCATTTTTCAGATTAACATTCCTGTAATAAAAGAATCCCAAAAACATGGGCAATGAGTGTTCTCAGAAAGGATAGCAGATATTACCTTTTTTCTCAGACTTGTCTAGAATTACTGATTTTTGGCATCACTGAATGGTAGTAATTACTTGTTAGTGATAATTAAGATAAGAAATTAGTAGCAAATTAAAATTGTTAGCAGTATAATGAAGAAGTTTCCTTTGATTTTGTATTGTTCCTTTATAATATTATTAAACTAAAGTATTCCAATTATTTTTTATTTATATTTTTCAGAAAAAGGAAGATTAAAAATGTACAAAATAAAGCCTTAAAGTTCTTGTTTTATGTCTGCTCAACATGTAAGGTCTTTAAGAATTTTGCCCAGCAAATTAGAACATATTTATGTGATTTTTAAATTATGTGTTACATGCAGTTCTGATTTCAGAAGTGAAAAACTGTGCAGGAAAGCTATCTTTTGTTTGCACAGGAATATTTTTTAAAAGACATTCGAAAGAAGTCCACAGTCATGCAATTAAGAGCTGATGAATCTGTAAGAACATATCAGTGTCATCTAAAGCCCATGGTTTACAGAGGGCTTTACTCTTTGGGCGCTCCGTAGCATGGGCTTGGATGAAAATGTAATGACATATCTGTCCATCATTGTAGTGTTATAAAGTAACACTGACGCTGCCCCAGAGTTCATGTGCTTGTTTGTGCCTTCCTCAGAACCCTTCACAACCACCGGCTTCTTTATTGTCTTCTCAGCTTTATCATCTCAAGACTTTCATTGCTGGATCTCCCTCGCATGTCCTCAGTTGCTAATAAGCCTTTGAAAGTTCTCTGTGTCCAAGGGGATATGTATCTTTACATTTGACATATTAACAATTCACACCAATTCTGGACAATGCAAATGTAAACATTTCTGTAAATAAAACTGCTGTACATCCGATGGAAGCATTTCCTCACACAGAACGTGAATTAGTACTTAAATTTATGGTGTGGTTTGGGGTTGGAGGGCTTCAGTGGTTAACAGCATGGATTGCTTTTCAGAGGACCTGAGTTCAATTCAGTTCCCAGTACTCAGTACCCAGTGGCTCATCTGTAACTTTAGTTCCAAGGAATCTGCTCCTTTCTTCTAGTTTCCATAGTACCAGACACTCATGCGGTACATTGGCATAGATGCAGGCAAAACACCTGCACACATAAAACAAGTGTTTTAAATGTAAAGAAGTTATGATTCATTGAATCTCAAAGATAGTTGGAAGGAATTTGCCTATATTGATTGAATGTTTTTACTGCTTGTGTGCGTGGGAAGCTTCTTCTGTATCTTCTGTGGCTTGAATGCTTGTTTCTGTTCAGCCCTGAACACTGTTCCTTTGTGTGCCTGCACCAACCACATTCTTTCCTCTCACTGTTGAAGGCATCTCAGGTGCTTGCATGTTTACATGACCATGAGTAAAGTTGCTATGAACATCTCTTGAACGAATCTTTGTGGACATTAAGCTTTAAGTTCATGTGTGTAAACTCATAAGGAATGAGGCTGGTTTGCATGATAAGAGTATGTTTAGTTTTATGAGAAAATGTCAGTTTTTCTTTCAGATTTATGTACTATTTTGTATCCCTCCCAGCAGTAGATGAGCATCCCTGCTGCTCCATGCTTTGGCTGTGGTGGATATTGCTAGGGCTTTGGATTTGGGCCATCCCAATAAAGGCCTTGTTTGAATCTTCAGTTCTGTAATGATGTCGGATGCTAAGCAGTCCTCACATGCTTTTTATTGTCTGTATCTTTTTGGTGAGGTATCTGTTAAGTCTTTTTTCCTGCTGTTTAAATTAGGCTGTTCTTTTTCTGTTGTAGGAATTCTCTTTATGTTTTGGATAACAAGCTTTTGTCTAGTTTTGCAGTAAACGAATGGCCTTGCGGGCTGAGTTAGGCACAGTGTCCTCTCTCCTTTTGGTTTCTGGATCAGATTCTAGATATATCGGTCATATAATTTCTGCCTTAGGTATTTGGTAAAATTTATTGAATTCATTAGTGCTTGGTGATGCTTTTGAAACCTATAATTATTGATCCAGCAGCTTAAATATCTATACACCTACTCAACTTGTGTATTTCCTTGTGTGTGGGTTTGGCAGAGTCCCAGTTGCTCATACTTCCCTTGTCCTCTCTAGCGATGTGTTCCTAATGTTTCTCTTATAGTTTGTTTCCTTTCTCTACTTTTCCATCTCAGTTGAACTGATTAGAAGCTCATCAATTTTATTGGTATTTTTTCAACGAATAGGCGTTGTTGTACTAATTTCTGGGTTTCAGTTATAGAAGTGTGTTCATAATGGCCAAGAGCAAACATTATCAGGTTCCTGTCCTATTAAACCTAGTATGGTGTGTTGAATGGTCCGAGAGCAAATGTATTCACTATCCTCTTAAACTTCATACAGTACGTTTTATACCCCAGATTGTGTGTTAAGTGTTTGGTGAATCCGAGAAGCACATGTAGTCTGCCTGTAAGTAGTTTATGCAGTCACTTACGTGCTGGTGACTGAGTCAGTTCTTGCTAGATCTGTCCACTGGGGATACACATACCTCCTCCTCAAACAGTAGACTGATCTGTTTTCACCTTGCATTTTTTCTCTTTTAATTTTATTTATTTTGTGTATGTTTTACTTGTGTGCACATATGTAAGAAAACGTTTGTGGCTTTTGTGAGCTGTCATGAGGATGCTGGGAATTGAAGAGCTGACAGTTCTTTCAACTGCTGAGCCATCTCTCCAACCTCTCTCCCGGGATTTCTGTCATTTAAAAATGTGTGTGTGTGTGTGCATGCATGTGTGTGTGTATTCGTGTGAGTGTGTGTGTGAATGTGCATGTGAGTGTGTGTGTGTTTAGGTGTAGGTAAGTGTACAATGTTTGTTACACATTCCATTATATATTACACAATGGAATATCATTCAATCCTAAAAGAAACATATTTTTGAGGGACTTTCATTTTCATGGGTGCTTGGTAATACTATACCAGAATGAACTTAAAATTGGCTGAGCAATTACAAAGCCCAAAGTCTGTTTTAAAGTTCTTTTTAAAGATATACTTTAGATATCTGCATAGGAAAAACACCCCAAAGCTACCAGACTAACCATATTTTCATAATTCCATTCTTGGTTTATGATTTTCACCTTCAGTACTTGCTATGCATTCCTCCTGTCTAACTACAACTCTTCCGTGTTATCAGTACTCCTGATTCCTTTCTGTACATCCATCTTCAGCCTCTGTTAACTGCCATTCAGCTGTCAACAGCATCCTGGTTACAAATGCCTTTTCTTTTAAGGTTGAATACTATTCCAGTGTGTGTGTGTGTGTGTGTGTGTGTGTGTGTGTGTGAGTGATATAATGGAATGTGTAATGGTGCATATCCGCACATGGGCATTCAGATTATTTACTTACATTGGTCTTTAAACAGGAATATAGGCATCTCTTTGACTAGGCATTTCAATTCGTATTGAAGCCCGTTACTTAAGATGTATACCCTGTATTGGGTTGCTGGATCAGATGATAATTTCTTTTAAGTTGAGGAACTTCCATACTGTTTTCCATAGTAAGTGGACTAATTTATATTTCTACCAATAGCACGCAAAGATTTTCTTTTCCCATGTCCTCGGCAGTAGTTTTCACCTTTAGCCTGCTTTGTGATAAGCATTCTAACTTCAGTGGGCGATGCCTCTTTGTGGGTTTAATTTGCATTTTTCTCACAGTTGATGATATGGATGAATTTTTCATGTACCTGTTGGTTCTTTTGAACCAACTACTTTTGAAAATTGTTTATTTAAGGCTATTGCCCATTTTAAACCAGATTATTATTTTACTGCAATTAAGTTGAGTTCTTTGTTTATTCTGAATTTAATGCCTCATCGGAACTGTAGTGTAGTAGTTTCGGTTTTGAGTTTATTCTCTAGTCTTAGTCATACAAGGTGTTGGTGATAATGTAGCAGGATTTCTAGTCCATGAAACTGGAGCCCTAAGGCTTTTCTTATCAGGATGCAGTTTGTTTTGCCAGCTGGCTCCTAGCACATTGTTATCCAAAAACCTAAGAGCCCTGGATAGTGAAGACTTTTTTTTATTTCCACCATAATGGCTATGTACATTCTGAGTAGATGCTCCAGACTACTAGGCGTTGGTGAAAACTGCTAGGCTGGGAATGGGGAAGAGGATGGGGCTCCAGGAGAGAGGAGGTCATTTTATTCTCCCACGTTGGGGGTGTGTGCACATATGTGGACACAGGCACTCCCAAATGGCTACTTCCCCTTTTTCTTTCTCCTATGCATCAGGGACTTCCTGTTTCTTCTACCATACCAACTAATCAGTAAATTAATTTCATTTTTCTTTGACTTTAGGAAATATTCTGTTGTTTAAAGTTATTCAGTGGTCCTTTCTATAGGTTTAGAGGTCCCTGCTATCTTAGCAGCTGGCAGTTATTTTCAGTGAGTAGCAGCAGACTCTGGAGACTACCAGGGAGAGGTCCATCATATGTTTAAAGTATTTATCTTTCATTATAATATAATTTACTGGGGTGTTTGGAGCTGAGCCACTTATCATCTTTAAGTAAATAGAAACTTCTTATTAGGAAATATAAAATTTCGTAAATAAGATACCATTAGAGAATAAAGGCATGACTCTTAAGCATTTTGAAGAAAAATGAATTTATTGGAACTTTGTTCTCTACTCACAGGGCAAGAGTTGGATTGTTAAGAGAAGTTACGAAGATTTTCGGGTACTTGATAAACATCTTCATCTCTGCATTTATGACCGACGATTCTCCCAGCTCTCAGAGCTCCCGCGATCTGACATCCTGAAGGACAGTCCTGAGGTGATCATTTAGAACCCTGCTGGAATAATAACGCATATGAGTTAGATAAGTTTTTGTCAGGGTCAAATACAAGAGCATGTAGTATCTTTCCCGAGGCTGCTTATTTCAGGAGAGAGACTTCCTAGGATGTTCAGTGTCAGTGAATACTTTATAAGGGTCAGAAGCCTCATGATGATAGTAATGCACATAGCCAATATTATGTATTTTTATGTGTGTACGCACTAGCAGATTATTCCTCCAGGGAGTGTGAAAATATGAAAGCCAGAGAGACAAGAAGTGCGTGCTGCTAGTGTGCTGTGTGCTAGCACAGAGCTCCTGGGCTGGCATTGATGCTGGCTGGATCTGTGCACTCACTCCACTTCAGCTCTAAAAACATAAAACAACGTTATTCACTCATAAAAGGAAGACACTCTTTGTCCTGTCAATAATAAAAATACAATTTAGAAGAAGAAATTATGAGTAACATTTGAAAGCAAATGCGATACATTTTATGGGAAAACAAAATAGCCATAACCCTTATATAGGATGATTGTAGAACAGGATGAGTAGATATCTTACAAACACTGAGTAAACAGAGCACCTGCGGACACTGGGGGGGGGGGGGATCTTTGAAAGTAAACAGAGCACCTGCAGACACTGGGGAGGATCTTTGAAAGTAAAAGCAACTGCAGACACTAGGCAGGGACTGTGAAAGTAAACAGCACCTGTGGACACTGGGGGGAGACTGTGAAAGTAAACAGAGCACCTGCAGACACTGGGGGGGGGGGGCTGTGAAAGTAAACAGCACCTGTGGACACTGGGGGGAGGCTGTGAAAGTAAACAGAGCACCTGCAGACACTGGGGGGGCGAATCTTTGAAAGTAAACAGAGCACCTGCAGAGGGGGGGGGGGGGGGGGGGGGACGACGGGACTGTCTCTGAAAGTAAGACTGTTTACTGCTGAGGGAGAGTAAGCCCATGATACAAGAGCAAAGTTTTGTAAAATAATCAGATCTTGGAAATAAAATATCATGAACATTAACAATAGCAGGCCTGAATAACTGGACTACTAGATAAGGGAGAGTGCTACGGAGAATTAGTGAGCTGGGAAGTTGTGAGAAGATACTTGAAATTGTAGAAAATAGGTACAGAGCAGTCTTTACTCATAGGGGTTATAAGAGAAGAAGGAATGTAAGGGAATAATTTAAAATTAATATAATAAACTTCTTAGAGCTAAAGAAAGCAATGCTTTCGGTTTCAAGGGGCCTATTAAAGGTTTTTCTTAAGGGGTTACTCAGGCTTCCCCTTTCAGAGATACAGCCTGTCAAGTCAAGGAGACATGGCAGCATGGCAGGTGGCAGGAGCAAGGGGCTGGCTGGTCACACTACATTCAGAGAATGAGCAGGAAGTGATGTGGGTTACAAAGCCTCACAACCCGCCCCCAGTGGCCCATTTCATTAGGGCAAGGCTCCACCTCCTGAAGGCTCCACAAGCTTTTCAGATAGCACCACTGACTGGGAATCACGGTTTAAAACTCATTAGAATATGGCAGACAGCTTATATTCAAGGCAACAACATTCTGCCCTTGGCCCCATAGTTTCATAGTCATCTCTCTGTGCAAAATTCATTTGGCCTAAATTGAGAAGTCCCCATATCCTTTCACAGAATCAACATTTTTAAAATGCCCAGTTAATTTTCTGAGACTCATGGCATTCTCTTAAGTGTGATGCTCTGTAAACTGTAAAATCAAAATCAAATTGACATATTTCTAACATACAGTGTCACAGAGTAACATACCTATTTCATAGGGGAGGAACGGGGCAGAGCAAAGAAAGACTCAAGACTAAAATCCAGCAGAGAAAATCCCCAATCCTATAACTCAGTATCTATGTAATGGGATCACCTTAGTTACAGAGGAGTTAGTCCCCCCTTCTCCTCCAGGTCTGCTGCCTTCAGCAGGCATACTCTTTCTCCCGAGCTGGCTCTCTACTTCATGATGCACGTTTCCTAAGTGCACATCCCATGGCTCTGGCTTCTCAGCATATATTGTATATGATAGAATAAATACATAGCCTTTATTTCCCCCTTTCCCCTCCTCAGACCCTCCAAAATATGCCCCTCTGTGTCTTCTCTTGGGAACTCACTAAGTCCAGTCAGGGCTGCCTATGTGCATGTGAGTGTGTGGCCTTCCACTGGAACATTGGAAGCCTACCCTTGACCACACGCTCTGTCTTAGTCAGGGTTTCTATTCCTGCACAAACATCATGACCAAGAAACAAGTTGGGGAGGAAAGGGTTTATTTGGCTTACACTTCCAGTTGCTTTTCATCACCAAAGGAAGTCAGAACTGGAACTCAAGCAGGTCAAGGAGCAGGAGCTGATGCAGAGGCCATGGAGGGATGTTTCTTACTGGCTTGCTTCTCCTTGCTTGTTCAGCTGACTTTCTTATAGAACCCAAGACTACCAGCCCAGGGATGGCACCACTCACAACCCCTCCCCCCTTGATCACTAACTGAGAAAATGCTTTACACCTGGATCTCATGGAGGCGTTTCCTCAACTGAAGCTCCCTTCTCTGTGATAACTCCAGCTTGTGTCAAGTTGACACACAAAACCAGCCAGTACACCCTCCAAGCAGAATGATCCCCCACGCCCACCACTAAATCTACCAACTGCAATTGTTCTTGGGCTGGGATTTTGGTTTACATTTTCTTCTCTGCTTCCTGACCTTCCAAACTCCTACCAGAATGGCTGGTTCCATTCTGCTTTTGGCATTTTAGGTCTTCCCTACCCCAAACTTGCAAACTCTTCCTCCACATTCCTCTTAGAAACCAGTTCCAAAATCCTAAAAACAAAACACCCAGAAGATCAGATTTAGCACAGCAAGAACTACACTTTTGCTACAGCAGCAACAACAACAACACAACAATAACAACAACACACACACACTCTAAAACCAACGAACAAACCAAACAAAAAACACCCAAAGCCCAACAACAACAACCCAACGTATGGAGAGAGGGAATATTGCGGCTTGCATTTGCAGAGACGGAGTTCACCGTGGCGGGGAGTCTCAGGCTTCAGGAAGGAAGGCTCAGTGTCAGCAACAGGAGCTTGTTCCTTCACACCGCCTGTGAGCTCAGGACATAGAGGCTGTGGAGGCCATAACGGTGTGGTTCTATGTCATCCTTCCTGCTCAGATTGTCATGGTGTACTGTGGTGTAGAATCAGAGGAATATGCCCACTCCTGTATAGCTCTATGCATGGAGATTACAGCCAGAGGAAGTAAAGAGAAGCAGGGGGAAATTTTGGCAGAAAAGCCACAGATGTATCTTTTAATAAACATGTTTTGTATTTTCAGTACAAAAGTACAAAACGAAAGTCATAAAATTAGACGCCGTAGAATACGGCCTTGGATGATGAGGTATTAAAAGCTAAAAGTCCCACATTAGGCAGTAGCTGAATTCTTCTGTAAAAAGTGCCATCGGTTCAGGGTTGATCTTCTGTACCTTCTGTGACGAGTTCTCTAGAGCATTTATTTTTTGGTGTTTGAGATGGAGTCTCACTTTGCAGCCCTCATAGAGATCCTCCTGCCTCTGCCTTCTGAGGGTTGGGATTAAAGGTGTCTCCTACCATGCCTACCCACGTAATTATTAAATGCCTAAAGATCTGTAGGGTTTTTTCTCCCTCTCAGAAATAAGCAATCTGTGTGAGAGTTTCTAAAGCAGAGAGTTGCTCTTCCCTCTGGTTATGATGAGTCTTTCTTTTCAGTCGGTTACCCAGATGCTTACAGCTTACCTGTCACGCCTTTCAACTATCGCTGGCAACAAGATCAACTGTGGGCCTGCCCTTACCTGGATGGAGGTATCTGTCTGATCAACTCTGATCAAAGTTTATTCTAAAGTTATTTGCTTGAGGAATTTATTAGTATTTTGATCATAGTTGAGTTTCATAAAAAAAAGAAATAAAGAATGTACTCATCTTCCAGGAGGATTGATAGCTGCTATTTTAATCTGAAGGTGTATGACTGTTTTACCTGCATGTGTGCCTGTGTGTTCTTTACGAGCCTGCTGCCCCAAATGGCCAGAAGAGGGCTTCAGATGCCCTGGACCTGAAGTTCCACATGGGACGAGCCACCCTCTGGTGCTGGGAATCCTTACAAGAGCAGCCACTGCTCTTAAATGCTGAGTCATCTCTCTGGGGTGATAGCTGATATTTTGATAGTAAATCTTTCTCCTTAATTTTTAAAAAATAATTTTAACATCTTGTATAAATCTGGAGACCTATTATCTTGTTATACAGTATTATGTTAAATGTATGTGTTTATTTAGTAAGCTATTTGTTTTTTCATTTGCTTAATAATTGAAAATATGTTTTTTTAGTTATTGATGAAAAAATAACACCCTTTTAGAGGTGCCAATTTAAGCGTACCTCGGGATATTTACTGTTACTTTGTGTATGTAGAATTATAGATATACTTTCCTCCCAGTAAACACTGCCAGGAGGGTAAGAGGAGCCAGGCCTGCTTACACTAAGACCGTGACTTGGCCATTATTGCTTGAGTGGTCTTAGAAAAGTAATTTAATTTTTTTTAAATTACATAACTTTTTCCAGGTTGCCATCTTTACCTTTAGGTACAGATAATGATAGTGCATATTGGTATTATGAGAGCACAGCACACTACCACCCTAACTTAACTACTTAATAAGTGATGGGCTTTAAAGGGTTTTGCTGCACCCGGGGTGGGGCACCCATGTGCTGCAGAGCCCGTGTGGACAGCAGAAGGTCAGCAGTCGTCTGTCCTTTCGCCAGGCGGGTCCAGAGGGTCAGTCGCAGGCTTGTGGCAGTGTGTTTGCTGCTGAGCTGTCTTGCTGGTCCCCCAAACGACAGTTTGTTTTTAAAGGTTTTTGGGCCTTGTCATCTCTCTAAGTTGAGTTTTTAGTCGTGGATAGACAAATCCGTGACTTTCAACATTTTTGATTTTTACTGTAGATCGACAATAAGGGAAACCATCTTCTAGTTCACGAGGAGTCGTCCATCAACACCCCTGCTGTTGGTGCTGCCCATGTCATCAAGCGGTACACTGCTCGGGCCCCTGATGAACTGACCTTAGAGGTAAGGAGTTAGGCAGGCTTCATTGTTCTCTGGCCCTGGTTTTAATAATTCACTTTATTTAAAAAATAAAAGCATGAGAGGGCAATGGAGGATGGTTATGATCAGAGGACATGGTATACATGAATGAAATATAATGAAACCCAAAAGTTTGTGTAGCAAGCATGTGCTAATAAAAATTGAAAAAAGATGCAGAATGTCTATATCAGCGTGTTTATCATGGGGATGGATGCAAAGTTTGAGCTTGCTGAGGGCTGAAGCATGTCTGTCTGGTTTTCATGTTTATTCTCTGCATTTATGCACATTCTCAGTATAGTAAGTAACCAGGAAAGGTGTGCTGAGTGAGCAAATAAAACAAACAACAGTGCAACAGTTTCACAACGTAAAATGAGGACTGTTCTCAAACCAAGCTATTAGGCTTTACATATCAAATGCAAATGTTAAATCATGCTATGACTCTTAACAAACATGACTTTGAAGACTGAGTATTCGTGACCTGAGAAATGAGTGTAAACAAGTGTAATCATGAAAAGACAGAGTCCTGCCCATGGGCTGTAGAGTGACAGCGCCCTCTCAGACGCAGCCCCATCGTTACAGCCACTAGCACTCTCTTGACTCTCTGGAATTTTTCTGTACTGAAAAGTTACAAGTTGTCATTTAATAAATCTCTGTTAAGACATTTTAATGCCAGGCATTGTGGTTCATGCTTTTGGTCCCAGCAGTTGGGAGACAGGCAAGCAGGTCTCTGAGTTTGAGGCCAGCCTGTCTATGTAGTGAATTCCAGGATATTTAGGACTACTTAATCAGATTTTCTTCATTGATAGATGGATGGATGGATGGATAGATAGATAGAAATTACTGTTGAAATGTTTCATTATAAAGTATCATATCATTCAACATTTAAAAAAGTAGGAAAATAAAAAACATAGTTTCATCATTTTAGTACTTAATAATTTCTTTTTAAGTTTAATACTTTTTAAATATTTTTATGCATTTTAAAGACTCTAAGAATTTCCCATATGTCTACAGAGATGCCGATGCAACCCATTTCTTCCCTTTGCCTCCTCTGCAGCCCTCCCCAGCGCTCCCCCTCTCTGATGCCATGTTCTCTTCTGTAGTACCTGGTTAGGCCCAATTACTGCTGCCCATATGTGCATTTTCTCTGAGTAAAGAATATAGGTTCTATTAGATATGTAATTGAAAAGGTTTTGTGCTTATGATTTCGTTCATTTGTACAAATTTACACACTTGCCTTTTACCATGAAGCATCTGATCTTTTAGTGGAGTGTATCAGCTGTGATGCGGAGTCCTCAGCCTTTAGCATTTACTATGAACTCATCTCAAGCTTCTTCCACTGTGATGAAATCAGATATGTTAGATACTCCACGTTGTATTTGTAGGTACATGATAATCAGTATTAATAGATACTACTATTGTAAATATATGCATTTAATGCTATCTTTTCAAGATGACTTTGGTCTTTGATTGTGACAGCAGGAACAAAGTTCAAAAGCTCCTTAAGGGGTGTCTCAGTAAAATGAAAGTACTGTTGGCTCAGAAATGCATTGATATACATAACGCATGCATCCTGGCGTTGCTATCTATCTAGGATTAGAGTGTATGTTGTTTACCACATGATTTTGTGGCTGTCAGTTTCCACCAGCATCACAAAGGACATCATACAAAGTGTGCACTGATTGCCTGTTCTTTGTACCATGGTAAAACAAAACCACCATAAATTGGAAAACGTGTTCTATTTGAAGTGATGGTGATGGAGTGATACCTGGCTTTAAAAATGTGCTATACTGGAGCTGGAGAAATGACTCGGCAGTTACGAATACTTGTTGCTATTGCAAGGACCCAGATTCAGTTCCTAGAACCCACATGATGGTTCACAGCCATCCATAGTTCCAGTTCCAGGCGTTCGTTGTCCTCTTGTGATCTCCGCAGGTACCAGATGCACACGGTTAGCATATACACATACAAGTGTTTATTCAGATGCTGAAAAATAAATATGTCTTTACAAACATATTGTGCTAAAATCTGTTTTTTCAAAGTTTCCATGTCTGTTAGCTGGATCAGTATTGTGCTAGTTAACATTCAGTAGAATACCCTTTGGTAAAAGTAAAGACTATTAAAATTATTTTTAAAAGTCAGTATGTTTTTCTAGAATTTATTAAAGCATAACATAGTACTTTGCTCTTTTATACAATATATATCATAGTTATAGATATAACAATTGGCTTAGAATTTATCAGAAAAAAATGTTTTACTTAAAATTTTGATTCTCGTAGGTGGGAGACATCGTTTCTGTTATTGACATGCCTCCCAAAGTATTAAGTACATGGTGGAGAGGCAAGCATGGATTTCAGGTAAGCAACAAAAATACTGGATGTGAGAGAGTTCCAGGAACATTTTCTGTGTGTTCCCATAGTGTAGCTGTTCACAAGCTGGGCTGGGAGACATTGTCAGAGATGTAGTTTGCAGGGGCGGGAAGATGTGGGTGATGTCAGTGTTAGCCTTGATTCCTGCATCTAGTCGAACTATGCTGGCTTTCCCCTCTGCCTTCCCTTTCATTTTTGAGCTGGCTAGAGCCAGAGTTGGGGCAGCCTTGGGCCTGAGGACCAGTTTCCAGGTGATCAGAGATATAGATATGCCTTGCTTGTAATAGTTTTAAATAATGATTCACATATGTTTTCCACTACAATTTTATCAGTTTCATTTTTTTTCTATAAAAATGACTATTACAGTGTACAATAACTCAATAACAGTTGATGACAGAAGAGTAGAATCAGAAGCTGTCTTCGTTAACTTTCCATGTGTGCTTCAGCAGTTTGAGACATGGCAGTGACGTCTTTTAGTAGCCCACAGCTCTAACCACTTGGCAGCTTTGTCACACTAGCATCCTAATGACCTTCCACTAATATTTATTTGACCTCATTTAATCTTTTAAAACTACTGAAAGTAGCCTCTGAAAATGTCCTAGAGTTTTATTTTTCATCTGCACCCTGTGGGTTTTAAGTTTTTGTTTTTGTGGGAGTTACTGGTAGCCGTGGCTTCTTCATGTTACAAAAGTATTATATAAAGTGTATAATACAGTTAGTTAGAGATTTGTTGGCTATATAAAAATTCTGATTATTAGCTTTTTATGAAATGTGCATATTTAACAGATTTGTACAGTTAAACAGTGCAGCATGGCAGTTGGCTGTGATCTCTGGTGCCAGTCTGCTTGGCTCTTGGTCTGTGCTATGTTGGGGATAGTTTTTGATGCTGTGCTTCTCAATTGGAGACTACAGGACTGTATTTTACCTTGTGGATTTGTCCTGAGGTTAACTGCGTGAACAGAGAAATGTTAAGTGATTATTAGATCAGGCATAGTGTATATACTGTCTTGCTCAATAAGTACTAATACTAATGTTGAAACTTAGGTACCTTTATTTGAAAATTTTAGCTTTCTCATTTTCTTTAGAGCATAGGCAGCAATTTAATTTCTTAAGATCAGAAAGCAATCCCTGTCATGGCTACACACCTTGTTTGTGTAATCGGAGTTTTCTTTCTTCTAATTTCTTCAATGCTCTGAGTAACAAGTGCTTTTGATGAAATATAAAACTGGGTAGGAGACTAGGGTATTTTTTTTTTTTTTTTAATAAGGAGTTAATTCTTGTCCCAGTGAGGTGGCTTAGGAGATAAGACATTTACTGCCAAGCTTAACAGCCTGAGTTCAGTCCCTGGGATGTACGTAGTGGAGGAGAGAATCAGCTCCCACAAGTTTACCTGTTTTCCACCCGTATGCCTTGACATTCATTCATGTGTGGGTGGGGCTAAAAAATGAACCGGCCAAAACCAAGCTGGCTTTAAAACGAGCCCTAGTTTGGTCTTGGCATTACTGTCAGCGTTCTTCTATATAGCTTAGCTATGTTTCCTTTGGACTTACGTTTCATATTAAAGTCAGAAGTTCTGCTTATGCTTCTCACATTCCCTTTCAACATCTTGATTATAAGATTATAATAGTAGCAGCAGTTTCCTCTCATTTAAGTAGCAAATACTTGTTGAGTAGTGAAGGCATATTCTACTCTCCTAATTATTTTAACAAGACCAACACAGATTAGTTTGTCAGACTCCTTCTTGTAAACTTAGTAGTCAAAAGAGTTGGTTTAATAGCTGAGAGCATATACTGCTCTTACAGAGACCCAAGTTCCCATCACCTACATCTTGTGGCTGTTTCAGTCACCTGTAATTCTAGCTCTAGTGTGTCTAGTGCCCTTTCCTGGATTTTGTGGCCACCTATATTCACACATAAAAATATAGCCTCTCTTATATACATATTTTTATAAACAGCATACAAAATTAGTGGACATTAACTAGTTTAAGACTAGAAAATTAACTTATTATCAGTATATATTATTCAAAATAAAATTGTCTGTCTTTCTGTCTATCTGTCTGTCTGTCTTTGAGGCAAGATCTCTCTACATAGGGAATTAGCTCTGTCTGTCTGGAACTCACTCTGTAGACCAGGGCTGGCCTCAAACTCATAAAGATCCACCTGCTTCTGCATCCCAAGTGCTGAGATTAAAAGCATATGCCACTGTGCTCAGCAAAAATTAAAAAATATTTAATGCAAGGAGATTTGCATTTGTCAAGAAAATTCTGTTCATGTGGATTTGTCATTTTCCTTGGCTTCAGGAAAGCGACTGAGTCTGTAGATGACATTGGAATCTCCTCTAAGAGCAACAGTTGATGAGGTACCTATAAAACCAAGAAAAAAATCTTCAAATGTCACTGTCAAAACGTTTTACAAAGAAGCCCAGTATTTTAAGAACAGGCTCCACTCAGCTCATTATTTCTCGCTGTTCCCACACCAGTCATTTGTAAGAGTGCATGTGGCCAATGCATGGAGAAATGAGTGGGAAACGTGTTGGACATCTTTGAGGGAAGTGTTACTTAGCATTTCTTATGCAGCTTTTTTAATTAAAAAGTCTTCCAGGTAGTTATTACCTCCCACTGTTGTGGAGAAAAGATGACTTTTGTGAGTTTCAAATTCAAGTTTATATATTCCATTGCCTGAAGAGCACCAAGTATGGTTTCTAGATTTATGCTCCACTTGTAAGAACTTTCTACTTTAGTTTTTATGCTCTAGAAAGAAACAGCTTTCCCTTTTAACCTGCAAGGAATGCAGGAAAGGCCAGCTAGCAGCACCCTGGGGTATGTAGCATTCACTTGTGCGTTGCTGTTTAACTGTGTGCTGGTATTTATGTAAGATTAATGCATTGTGTGCTGGGGAAGGTTCTTTCTGCCAAGCTCTTTCTTCCTACTCTTTTTTTTTTTTCCCTTCGAGACAGGGTTTCTCTGTGTATCCCTGGCTGTCCTGGAACTCACTTTGTAGACCAGGCTGGCCTCGAACTCAGAAGTCTGCCTGCCTGTGCCTTCCAAGTGCTGGGATTAAAGGTGTGCGCCACCACTGCCTGGCTCTTCCTACTCTTATTAGATAGTGTTGAATCCTGAGATGTGGGAGCCTCAGCATAGTTAGCAACGATTCCAGGTTACTAGTGAGCCATATTGTATATAGTTGCGTGTATTGTAGCAAAACCTATCCAAATTTTGTAATCTTTAAAAGCATTTAACAGTTTAACGGTATTAAAGGAATGGATTCCTTAAACACTTTGATATTACCCTTTGTAGAAAGTCAATATTCAGAGTGTTAAATTTCTCTAATGTCAATCATGTTGAAGGTCTTACTATTTCATACATTCTGGTATAGATAGGCGATAGAAATTCAGAAGTTAAACACTATTGTGTGTGTGTGTGTGTCTGTCTGTCTCTATCATTCTCTATTATTAACATGTCTACTTCTAAGTTTCACTCAGTGCTTTATTTGTATGTTATATACTGTGTTTGTTTTCTAGGGCTATCATATCAAAATACTACAGACTGGGTGGCTTAAATACCAGAAATGTATTTTCACAAGGAAGTTAGAAGCCCATGACCACAGGAGCCATCAGAGTTGGTCTCCTAGAAGGTCTGTCTGTCTCCTTGGCTTGCAGACGGTTTTCATCTTCCTTTACCCTCACATGGCATTTCCTCTAAGTGTGTGGGTTTCTGTGTCCTAATTGCTTTTTTAAAGAAATAAAGATAAAGATTAGGTCCTGCCCATATGAACTCACTTTCCATAATTACCCCAATAAAAGCTATTTCTAAATGAAGACACATTCTAAGATATTATTCAACATAAAAATTTGGATTATTACAATAAAAGACAACCAGTCCCAAATGGAGAAATAGGTTCACTTTAGGAGTAGTCAAAGGTATATCTCATACACATATTTGATAGAGAGTAGTGTCTTCTGTACATGCCTCATAAGAGGTTGAAGTTCTAAAGGCTTCCTTGGAAAGCTTGCTGGGGAGGTAGCCTGTCTTACTTCTGTTGTCAGGTGTGTCCGAGAAAGGCCTGTGTCAGGCTCACAGACTAGAATCAGGCCATCCTTGTTGTGGCAGAAGTCCCTGTGGCACTGGGCAGTGTGCTCCAAGGCACAGGCTTAGTGCCCTCTTCAGTGTTTCCTGTGAAGGAGAGCTACAGACTCACCTAGTTCTATGGAGACCTTGAAGGGATTCCCGAAGCAGTGCTCAGGTGACCTGCTGAAGTCTTTGTCAGAGAAAATGGCCATACAAGAACAGTAGATCTCAATCAGCCTGTGGTACCATCCTGGCTCTGCACATGGAGTCTCTCAACATACTCTAGAGAAGGAACCACATAGGAAGTGAAGGTTGTGGTGTGGCTTGGCTTAGCATGGCTGTGACTTAGGTCTTTGTGGGAATCTTGGTTACCATATGCATGACTCAGAAGAGGGGCAGAGAGGAGCGAGGCCATAGTCTGCCGCTTCGCAGTCTGAAGACAGAGTCCACAGAGTCTGCTAGGATAACATCCCTGGAACACTGCTGGGACCTCTCTGAAATGTCCACACTTGTAGTTCTGCCCAGCTTGATAAGACTTCTCTTTTTGTCAAGGACCTACTTGTGTCTTGTCTCCTTTCTGACCACATGGCATGACAGGGTTGATCTCCACATGGAGCGCTTTCTTTGTAATTACTGTGAGCTAGCTGTGCAGCTGCTGTGTGGTGAAGTTGTTTTATTTTCATTTATAAAAACAACTAGACTTGATTTTTAGTAAAGAGTTAGACTTTAGGCTAAAGTGAGCAAGTAGTTTAGTTTTACAGAATTATTTACCCCATAATTATCCTGTGATTTATCATGGTTTACAGTGCACTGACTGCGTGATAAGCACAGACCTTTGCCAGCCCACGGCTATTGGCAGAATCTACCTGCAGCACACAATAAGAATTCTTTCTAGAAAGTGGTCTGATGGGGATATAAAGGCTGGACACAGTTTCTGTCCCACAACTACTAAAGAACAATTTTGACTTGGTTTATATTGTAATTAGTGAACTAATATTGATAGACTATTTTAGCTATAATCTAGTGTTTAGATTAGGATGTATAGTGTTGGTATTTATTCCGTGGGTTTTGAGAAAGCATATATATTGATCATTAAGGTTTCCTAAATAATAGTTTAATTATTCTACAGCTTTCCTATGAGTCACTTATGCCTTCCTTCCTTGAACCCCTGCTCAACATAGGTATTTGTAGTATGCTGATAGTTGGAATCATAGAATTCATGGCCATTTTCTACAAATTTGTGAAATTCATACACATATCATTTCTTGTATTTCCATGCCCTGCAGCTCATTTGTTGTGTTCTTTAAAAACCAATTATCCATTATTCAGTGTTACAGATATGCCGCAGTTTATGCATCCTTTGGCCCCTGATGCACGCCTTACTGTCCAGTGTTCTAGCAAGTGTGAGTGAAGTTGCTATTCTATTCACTTGTAGGTTTCGTGTAGATTTAAGCTAAAACACTGAATCCTAGGACTAAAGCTCCCAAATGCTGCCTTAGTAGTTATAGGGCAGGATGCCAGTCCCCTCTGGTATATTTTTGTCTCTGTGTGTATTAGATAAATTCAAGTTGTCAGCTGGTAGTTGGTTAAGACCAGCAGTTTGCTACATTATATTCAATGCATTTGTCCTAGCCAGACCATAATTTGCTGTGGGAACAGAAAGGTAAGTTCATCCATGTGTTTAAATTATACCAGGATTCTTTTTCTTTAAACGTCTGGGAGTAGGAAGTGCGAAATTAACTACAGTGATTTGAAATTCTGAAATGTGCGGGTTTTGTCTCCTAAGGGGTATATTGAATTGTTTATCTTTGTTTTCTAAGGTTTTTCTCACATTACATACTTCAGGTGGAAAAGAAGCCTTCCCTGTTTGAAAATAACTGGCATCACTCTCAGATTCATGTTCCCAGGTCTAGAGCACTCTTGGGATTGTGGAGGAAGGCCTTAGAGCACTTTTTCCTTAGGTAAAAGGTGGTAAACAAGCATAGTGGCTAGCATCATTATTAGTTCAAGTGCAGCGTTGTCAGAGGGTTTGTATTATTTGTCTTGAGGATGGGCTCCTCTTAATCGGAATGGCCCAATGTGGTTAAAGTGTGTAAAGGCTAGATGTTGGCATCAGCGTCTCAGAGCATGGAACAGGAGCCTTACAGCAAGCTCCACAGATGATTTGCATGCACATGTGAAGCCCACTGATTCAGCTTCCTTTTGTTAATCCTGTGCACAGATGGGAGGAGTCAATACAGTTCAACAGTCTGTTCTGTCTTCCCAACTCTTGGGTGTCTTCCATAATAATACATTGGCTTTGTGGCTAATTTAGAAGATAAAATCCCATTTGGAGGTGTCAGCATTTTGGTATACTTGTGTTCTCTTAAGTTCACCACAGGATGATCAAGGATCACCTGTTTTATTTTTCAGTTATTCCAGAACACTTTGTGAAGTGTTTCTGTCTCTCCCTCCCCCAAAGAAAAGAAAAAAAAGAAAAATGCAGTTTGCAGACACTAGTGCTGTCTTTATCCAAGAGTTTAATCTGCTCCTGTGTAACTGGTTGTCATAAAAATGGAGGTACTTGGAAATCTTGCCCCTCTAAAAAAGCTGCGCCTTTTCACAACTCAAAATTGAATAGAAGAAAATGGTTCTTTTCTAAAAAAGTAAAGAGATGTCCTATTAGTAGCGATGAATTTCATTTAGAGCATTACGCGTTTTCAAGAGCAGAGGGAATACATGGTACCCTAGAAGCCATTTTATAAGTGCGTGTGTAAGCTGCTCTAAATGCTTTTCATTAACCTTTAATTCCCACAGCTTTAGGTGCACACACGGAAAGAGATTTAACAGCCTACTGGTCAGTGCGAGCCCACATAGAAACAGGCATTCTGGGTAAAGAACAGATAGCTTACGGGAGCAAGTAATGAACAGTAGTGACCTCTACTTGTCTACTTGTAAAAATCATAGATTTCTGCTGTAGATAAGATGACAGTGGGCCATCTGCTTCTAAACTGTTATTTAAGTGATAGGAGTCTAGAGACAGGACCAGGGAGATGGCTCAGTTGTTGGATTGCTTCATACACAATCAAGACTACCAAAGTTCAGATTCCCAGAATACAGGAAGTGCTCACTGGGTGTGGGAGTGGGACCTTGCCTCAGAAGAATAAGGAGGAAGAGCTGTTTTGATTCCAAACATCAACCCTCCAAACGCACACGTACTCATGTATACTCACATATGTGTGCACCCACACACATGCAAACAGGCACATACATTCAGGCACAGTGCACACACATACACATATGCACAAAGAAAAATCTAGACAAAGAAATTTAGATAAATTGTTTTACTTAATAGAAGCGGTAAATGTACGATGCAGTCATGACTAGACTATGGCAAATCCAGAACCGAGCTCCGACTTTGCATCAGCTCTGCCTTAGGTCACAGACATGTGTGAATTATGTATTTTCACTCATTACTGACATACACATTTTTCAGGTTGGTGGCATCGTCATCACTGATACATAGCCATGAGTTTGCTGCTCCTTCGCTTCATATTACTTTACACCATCAGAACATATCCTACCAAGTGATGGCCGACATTTCCAGTCTCACAGAAGCCTTTGATGAGACAGTTATGTGTAGTAGTTAAATTGAGCTTTTCACACTCTACTTTCTCCCTGCTTGATAAGTGTCTTCTACGACTTTTTTGTTTGACTATAAAACAAGTTACAAATAATACCTCTACCTATGTGCATAAACAATTTCAAAAACAGTTAAAACTCTCAGATATAAAAGATTTAAACAACATAATTTTTGTCTTTAAAATACACAACATTTGGGGCTGGAGAGATGGCTCAGCGGTTAAGAGCACTGACTGCTCTTCCAAAGGTCCTGAGTTCAAATCCCCGCAACCACATGATGGCTCACAACCATCAGTAATGAGATCTGATGCCCTCTTCTGGGTTGTCTGAAGACAGCTACAGTGAACAGGGCTGGTGCGAGAAGACAGCTACAGTGTACTTACATATAATAAATAAATAAATCTTTAAAAAATTTATACAACATTTAGACATAGCTACTTAGTGCATGAGAGCTTTCTCCTTTAAAGGGAGTCCACAGACTTAATGGCATTTAATGAGAAAGCTTAACAAAGGCCATTTATAATTGCATTGGAAAATATAGTCTTACAGCTATCTCTAAAAAGAGATGTGAACGATGTGTATGCTGTATAATGCAGAACCTTGCTGCCTAATGAAGACAGCCCAAATAAATGTAAAGATATACCATGATTGTGTGTTGGTAGGCTCTGGTCTTAAGCTATTCTTTCTTCCCAGATTGATCCTAGTTAAAAATCTCTACAAGCTCTTTTTTTAGAAATTGATGAGCAGATTAAAGAATTCACATGGAAATACAGAAGATGTAAGATAGTAAAACCAGGCATGATTAGAAAAACAACCAGTTAGAGACCAAGCACAAAATGAAGCTCTGCCTAGAACTTTCTGTATCAAGAGCTTGTGGTATTGATACAGATAAAGACAGCTTAGTGGAATAGAATAGAGTCTAGAGATAGACCAACATAGACAAGGAGAAGTGATTCCAACAACCATCAGAAGTCAGTTCCATCTTGTCTCCAAAATGAACTTTAGTTTATATGTTGCATCACCTGTGAAAATGGACTCAAAATGGATCATACACCCAGAAGCAAACTTTAAAACACCTCAAATGAAAGATAGGAGAAAATGCCTGTGGCTTTGGATTAGGGAAAAATTTTCTAAATGTAATGTCAAAAGAACAATTTCTAAAATACATTTAATTTTATCAGATTGTAAAATTTGTACTATTTACAAAGCACCATAAAAAGAATAGAAAGGTAAGCACAGACTGGGCGCAAATATTTGTAGTAGTTATGTCTGATGCAGGACTTGTACACAGAACATATGAAGGATTCTAAGATTCACTAAGTGAAGGAACTTGGTTTCAAAAATGAGCAAAAATTAGAGAATGTACATAACTGAAAGAACCTGAATGACAAACACATACAGATTTTTCACACCAATAATGCTTAGGTAAAAACAACAAAGCATAGCCCCATAACTCAGGTGGCAAGGCTGAAGAATTAGAAATCTTACACAGTGCTGGCTGGAAGGTAGGGTTGCATGCCAGTTTGGTTTGGACTTTGATGGAGTTTTAGGTGAATAATATACCTATTACATTCTCATCGGTTCCATTCCATTCTTAATGAATTACACAAGAAGAAAGACTATGTTTATACAAACAGTTGAATGTGAATGGTGACAGCAGTTTTATATACAATAGTCTAAGACTGTAAATGACTATTATTATCTGTGATCTACAGATGAACGAATAAGAATATGATAGCATCCATCCAATGAAGATTTACATAGGAATAAAAGGATTTAATAATTTATGCATGTAGCAACATGAATGTTCTTCAAAATAATTATGCTGTGTAAAAGGAGACAGCGCAGCTCTATTTCACAGTATTTCATTCATACGAAGTTATAGGCAGTTCAAAGTAATGTGCAGTGTACAGTTGTAGCGACCGGGGTTCAGCAAGGGTAGAGGGTGGGATGTGAGGAGGGAGGAGATGCAAAGAAACCTTTGGGTTGATGTTTGTACAAGCTACCTTGCCTGTGGTGTTAGAACTTGTTATGAAGTGCTTTTAGAAGCGTGCAGTTCATTGTTTACCAATTGAATTCAAGAAGGGTAAAGGAAAAAATTATATCCAACCAAGCTGCAAATTTTTGTCTCCTCTGTCCATTTACTCTTCTTCACGTCACTTTGTAGGTTTGTTATCACCTTTTTAGTACGCTGTTCTTGCAGACTTCCAGTGACTTTCTGTTTCTTATATCTCCTGTCCCTTCTACCTTGAAAGATCCATCACTACTAGAATTCTTCCTAAAACAGACCTTCTGTCCTCTGATGTTAAGAATTTGCTGGTTTCCTTTTCTACAGAAAGAACTTCAAACTCCTTGCTGTGCCAAAATGACCAGTCATGCCTCTGCTCACATATTCTTATTTTTTCTCTCTGTCTCTGTTTATATTCCAGTGTTCCACTTTGAAGAAGAAAAAAAAAAGATATAAATTTTTTTGTTATGTGCAGGAGAGTTTTACCTATGTATATGTAAGTGCACTGAGTGTGTGTGTGTGTGTGTGTGTGTGTGCGCACGTCTGCTACTGGTAGAGGCCAAAAGTGCAGCATTGAATCCGCTGGAATGAAGTTACAGGCATTTATGAGCTGCCATGTGTGTGCTGGGAACTGAGTCCAAGTCCGCTGCAAGAGCGACAAGTGCTTTTATCTGCTGACCAATGGTTTGTTGTAGAAACTTACTTGTCAACCATATTTAACCATTAGCTCACTCCAACTTAAACATGCTACTCTTTTTCTGTTCTTGTATCTTTTTAAACAGTAAAGGAAATTAATTGTTTTAAGACAGTTGTAATTTATTTTGTCTTACTTGGTATTCCCTTGATTTAACCCAGAAAAGAAACAGAATCTCTTCAGGTGTTTGCCATGCAAGAGACACGTCTGCCCCATACTCCAAGTTGCGATTGAAGATTCCCTTGTTCTTGCATTTCCCATCACCTACTTCTTGAATTTACTGTCTCTAGCCAGTCTAGATTCTAAGCCTACCATTACATTAAAGTTGATAAAAGTATTTTCTTCCCAGCCCTCTCTAATGTGCAGTTGGGGCCGTACTCTTAAAACAAAAGGCAACTGAACAGGAGAGAACTGAGCTTTATTAGCACACCGTGCATGTAACATAAGACAACCCCAGTGGGCAGACACTGCAAGAGGTGGCCTGGAAGCTTGCTTACCTCCAGCACTGAGACATTTGGGAGACATGGCAGTGCTCGGAAAAGCAATCCTGGTTTTCCAAAGGTGGAGAACTAGTGAAGAGACAGACTGTAGGTTGATGAGCTAGAGGAGTCAGGGTGGCTCCACAAGCCATCCTCATCCCCCTCTCTCCCCAGTGCCATGGCTAGGCTGGTAGTGAGGATGAATGAGATTGAATATTCTCTAGGGTGGAGGGAGAACTCAGACCTTTGACCAATGTAAATTTCTGTCCTGCCTCAGGCCAGGCCTTCTTAGACTTTTTCCTCATACTCTTTTCACTGGGGAATAACCGATGAACTGGAACTAGAGAACAGCACTGGTATACAGGTATAAAAAGTAGAAGCATAAACTCAACATTTACTGATCATAAATCATAAATTCATTTTAAACAGTTCTTCGATATATATATGGTTTTATTACTTATTGATGATGCACTTCATCCTTTCATACGTATTAAACCTTGACTACATATTTATACTTCAGGATATAGGACATCATCAACATTTATATTTGTTCATATGATTTTGTAATCATCAATGCTAAGTTTAACACTTTGCATAAATACCTAATATAACATTAGAAGTATGTTTAGGGCTATTTCAGAAAGTGCTGGAAGTTCTTTCCTACATTCTGGCCAAAATGTATTTCATGATTTTTATTAAACAAGACTAAAACAGCAGGGTATTTTTGCTTTGTTTTGTTTTTGTTTGTTTTGAGATAGGGTCTCTCTACATAGCCCTGGCTGTCCTGGAACTGCATTATATAGACCAGTCCGGCCTCTAACTCACAGAGATCTGCTTGCCTCTGTATGCTTGGATTAAAGGTGTCTCCCACCATGCCCTGCTGAGCAGCAGTTTTTAAAATCAAGCATTGTAATAAAATGGTGGTCCAGAGATGTACTATTTGATAGTTACTGAAATACGATGGCAGGAAATTGGAAATCCCTGTTTTAAACCATCATGTTTCTATAGGAGCAGAAACATTTGCGTATGGTGTAAAACCACTGTAAATCATAGCATTCAGCAGTCTCAAATCTAGTCGAAGCCATTGTGTGTACTCCATGGTGTGGTGGTGTATACAGTACAAGTGTGTGTGTTGTGTGCTTGGAGCCCAAACTGCAGTTCCATGAGCCAGAGGCGGGAAACACTGCCAGAGACAGCTTGGATTCACTGGTATTTGATTTGTAATTACATTTTGGTCTTTGCGAATGCAGAAATGTTCTACTATTGCAATTTTTTATGACCCCATTAGGCAGAGGGAAGGCAGAGTTCCCCTGGATATTCATTGTCTTCAGCTCACTATTCTTTGCATTCTGGGAAGGTAGATTCTAGTTTTCTTGAACAGCCATAAATCACAAGTGTACTCCTAAACCCAAATCTATGATGTCACATGTGGTTTCTGGCATAACGCACAAATATTTGTATGATTCTTTTTATTTCTCATATCCAAGCTTTCATCAGTATCACACTGCTGTCTTCCTGACATCTCTTCTCTTGACTGAGGTAGTGCCGTATTCTCCAGGTTCTAGCCGTTTTCCTGTCGCTTGGACCAGGTTTTGCTGTAATATGGGAGCTCTACGTTTGGGGGACAGTTACCTTCTCATTCTCTGTGCTCTGGGCTCCTCTTTACCCCTGGAGAGTTAAATAGCACGTTTCTGTCAGTTCCAGATTGGTATCCCAGTCTCTGACCTTATTTCTGAATCTCAAAGTAGTCTGTCAGGCTGTAGAGCTATCTTTTTCTAATGGAAAGGAGAGAGTGCACACTTCAGGGCACAGCATAATGTGGTTTTGTGGGAGATGAAGAGTATAGGGAGAGGAGTGACTTAAGAAGCACCCAGTGCAAGACCTGTCCAACCCAGCAAGTGCAACCGCAAATGAACCACGGGATTGAGAACGTACCCTCCGCTTTAAGATCTCTTATTGCAGTAGCTTCTGCCTGGTTTGTTTGTTTGTTTTTTTCTCTTCTTCCTTTTTGAAAAATCCTGTTTTCTACTTCTAGCAACTCACTGGAAACAGAGAGTTGGGTCTAGTTTTAAAATGTTAAACTGTGACCTGTCATCTGTTGATATGAGACAGTGGTGGGAAGGGCCTGGAGGTCAGACCGGGGTCAGTCTAAAACCAGGTAGGCTCTCTGAGAATGGTTGTGGCAAGGAGAAAAATGTGAATTTCCGAGAATTCGTATTGGCTTAAATATTCTCAGGTATGTGACTTTCTTTAGAAATAGAACATGCAGATAGAGAAAAGTCTTAGTTTTCTTCGGAGTGTTGCTGGTTTGGTTTGGCACAAGATTAATATGGAAAGAAATTAAGGGCATTGGCTTAAATGTTCACATGGTCAACAGGGTGTCCATACTGGATAGAAAGAAAACAAGGGGAAATACAGGCACGAGCACATTAGGATCCCTTGAATTTTAGTATTGGTTATAGAATATAAACAGCAGAGATTTAGGGGGCAGGAAATTTTACTGAGAAAATAAAAAACTGGGGTTTTAGCTTCCTGAGGCCAAATAATTCCCACAGAAGCAATCTGGTGTGACTGAACAGCATAGCTGTGCGTAGCTCAAAGACTGTGCTCTTCTCAAACCCTTGTTTCTCTCACCAAAAAGTAGACCTAAAGGGTTTGTGATGTCAGGGATAGCATTGCTGCTGTCAGGTTGCTGCTTCAAAGACCCCGCTGGAACTGATTCTCTGGGCTTCCAGTGTGGACATAGCAATAGATTAGGGGTGAGCTGGAGTCACTTGTAACGCCCTGTGAATTAGTGCAGTTGTTAAATGCAACCATTGCTAAAATTTGGAGTACATAAGTTTCCAAAAATGGATTGTATTAAAATACAGTATTTTTTTAGCTGTTCCATTATACCTTATAATTTGTGCTCTTGAGGTTCCATTCCTCTTACGGGTTTGTATGATACAAATATTGTAACCAAGGGCTACTCTGTATCATTTTTCAATCCTGTGCCCACTGGAACTTTAAATCCAACTGTGACGGGGCTCTTGTACCACAAATACTAGCAAAGGCTATAACTCAAAGCCATTTTCCTTACTGGGAGCTGTTCTTAAACACCTGCACACTTCCAGGGATAATACCCTCTGGATTTTTTTTTTTTTTTTTTTTTTTGCTTTATTGCAGAGACTTAAGGAGAAGCTACTGATGTAATGTTTCTTACTCCTCTTCTGTAAGCCCCTCCTTACTCTGTCCCAGCCTTTCCTCAGGATCACCCTTTCCTTCTTTGAATGTCTTTCTTTGTGCCTCCTTCTTTCCAAAGCTGAATCTTACTTTGATCCCAGATGATTGAAAGGCATGATTCTCTTCTTCCTAGCACTGAATCAGATCAGATAAGAAACAAGATGTTACAGCAAGAAGATCCAATTACCAAGGTTTTAGACATGTTCACTACTTAACACATCCAGTGGTTTAGAATTTCCTATGTGCTGAAATAATTATTTGTCATATATATATGAGAATCAGTATATGTGAACTATATTTGTAGTGTTAGTTACATTAGTGAATAATATTTTCAACAGAATACAGCTTCATTTGTTTATGGTGGATTATTTATAATAGGAACACAGACTCTTTTTACCTTCTACAAATATATAAAACTGTTTTAAATAATAGATCCTTTCACCATTAGGAATACTTAAGAAAGAGAAAAATAAGAAAAAAGGTAGATGCTGTCTACAGTGGAGTCAGCAGCTTAATGATAATTAGGCAAAGGCCTATAAGGTGCTCTAGGCTTCCATTGTGGTTCGGTGATGGCAGAGATGCCTAAAGGCACAAGAGAGACAGGAGAGTAGCCTGACTCCGTTGTATTCACATATGCATTAGTTTCACTGGAATGCCAAATCTAGACCTGAATATTTGGTTTGCCTAATGTTACAGTGTGTGAAGTGTGTGGAGAACAGGGATTACAGTGAGGTACTCAGTTGATCTGCTGTAGATCTGCACAGAGTGGGAACAGAATTTTTCTATATACCTAAATTGTGCATTGAGACAAACTTAAAAGATAAGCATAGTGTACACTATGACATAGTGTTCTGGAGAAACTCACCAGTTTTCGTAGGGAAGTGATTAGAAACTCCTTACTTGGCGAGTTTCAGATAACACCTTAGTTCAAGAACTAAGCCAGATATTTTTACTTTAACTCTTGAAGTGTACATGGTATGATTCCTCATTTCAAAAGTTGAGAAACTAAGCTGTTTACTCAGGGCCCAGAGCCTAGGAAGTGAGTGAGCTATTTTCCAATCTGGTCTTTATGCCAAATTTCAGGTGTTTATAAATTGAACCGAATTAAACTATTATGGAACGAATGACATTTGAGAGTAACTTAGCTTATGTACGCAGAGAGGAATAAAAGATAGCACAATCTGCTATTCGTCTGGTAGAGGAGCTAGAGCCCCGAAGTCTTCAGTAGCCACATACTAGGGTAATAACAGCATTTGGCAAGTGATTACTACGCGCATTCTAGTTAGACTACTCTGATTAATCCTCATATACATCCGTAGAGATAATTATTATCATTGTTGTGTGTGGAGAAGGGAACTGAATTACAAAGAGGCCCCTCTGCTTGCCTAATGTAGCGAGTGGTATTGAGGATCGGGCCTCTGCTTTCAACTGGGATGTCAGTCATGCGCCTCATGTCCTCTTGTGGAATACATGTAAGGAAAAGGGGGGTGGGTTCAAGTCGGTGCTGAGACAGTCTAGCCAATCTTGGGAGGGTTTTACTTGTTTGGAGAAACAGAAGATGAGTAAAATATATGTCAGCAGAACTTCACTAATAAAGCATATTTAATATATCATTCTGCAAGACATGGCTTTAGTAATCCCCAATTCAAAATTTTTAGGCAAAGCTGATAATCTATTAACAACTCCTTTTCAACTCACTCTGTGATTATGTCTTTATAGTTTTAAGAAGTACCATAGAATATTGATCCAGAGATTGAAATAATAAAGTAGCAAACAAGTTTGTGAAAATAACCCCACACAGATGGAAGCTATGTAGCTCAGAACTTCATGAGTCACGCTCTTGGAAGAGTCTCATTCTTCCTCAGTCTGTCAACAAAGGGGGATGCAGCGTGACGGCATTTTCATATTTCGCCTTTAATGTCTGCTGCATGGTGTTCCATTTTTATCCCTATCTGAGGAAACATCTATAAATATTGGTAAAGATTTTCAGTATACATTTTCTCCAGAGTGTTTATCTCAGTATTTATTCTCCTGGCCACACCACACCTCCGAGAGCCTGGAACTCTCTGGATTTTCCAGATATACTTTGTTGGGGTTTCACCCAAGGCTGTGCAGGCAGTGCTGATGTAAGGGCAGTATGGCGTGCTCTGCAAAGCTAGTATGTGGCACTGGGTGGAGCGACCTTCTTTCTTCCTTCTTACCTGCTGTGCTGATTCCTTAGCAATAGTGAGTATCTTAATTTTAAATGAGTCAACATTTCAGAAATTTATTTTTACTATGTTAGTTTTAAATGAAAGCTGTAGGAAGGTGAAAAAGAGACTCATAAAACAATTTGAATTATGGCTTGGTGTCAATCTTTTTTAAAAGGCAACATAAACATTGATTGTAGTGATATCAGTGCCACTAGATTAAGATCTTAACAAGTAAATCATTAGCTAGTAATAATTTTACTTATTTGATGCTTAGCTTGCAGTCAGATTAGATATTTTGGTTGATATAAAAGAGATTTAGGGCATTTAAAACCAAAACTAACAAAGCAGACTTGGATATTTGGACTGAAAACTACACATGGCTTCATATACTCATAGCAACAGATTGTTTTAGTATTTGTTTGTGTAACTGTCATCTGGTGTCCAGAGCCTTGGAATATTAGAATCATTTGGGAGGGGCTTCGGAGCGTATTACTGCAATTGAATTGGCAGTGTCAACACACTGGTCTATTTGCTGGTTTGGAATCCTCTCTTTGTTGCTTTTCTTTAGGTGGGACTCTTCCCTGGTCATTGTGTCGAGTTAATTAACCAGAAAGTTCCTCAGTCAGTGACCAACTCAGTGCCAAAACCAGGTGAGTGTGCTCCCTTTTCCTTCTGTGTCACTGTGGCCAGCTGGTTGCAGGCACATGCGCTATATTCTGAGAAAGTGTTTTGCTTGCTTTGCTGTTGTTTGCATTTATTGCTTTAACACATGTTTTACATGGTTTTGATTTTTAAGTGCTTTCCTTTTTTGTAGAGCATGTTACGAAGGTTTATGTGCCTTTCATTTTAGGGTAATTTTAATGAACTGTGGGTTGGGGAAGCTTTGTTATTATTCGCTTTTACAGTTACCAAGTAGGAGGCTAGGTAGTGATAGATAAGGTGAGTAAAAGTTAGAGAAGTGCAACGGGAACCCACTGTGGCGTCCATCTGTGACCCAGTAGATGGGAGGTAGAGGCAGGAGAATCAGGAGTTCAAGACCAGCCTCAGTTATGTTGTGAGATTGAGTCCAGAGTTATATGAGACTGCTTTTCAAATAACACTAACACACACACACACACACACACACACACACACACACACGGAGAAGTGAAAGAGACAGGCAGACAGACTGACAGGCTAACCAGCCTGTGGGTGGTATGGTTAGTTACAAGTTAAAAGATGCAGAGAGCATGCATTTTAACTGAAGAACGAACGGTTTGCACTGCATTTCTAGTCATGTCATTTATTTATAGTGTGTAAAAATGCACCACAGGCTACAAAGAAGTAAAGCAGCGCTGTGAGTGATTTAAGGAATGAAGAGATGGGGATTTTTAAATATATGTGAGATGTTTTACCTGGGCGGGGTTCTGCTGAATTCCTGGTGGAGGATGCCTGGTTTTATATGTATGCATGCATGCATGCATTTATTGATTGATTGATTGATTGATTGTTTTTTCGAGACAGGGTTTCTCTGTGTAGCCCTGACTGTCCTGGAACTCACTCTGTAGACTAGGTTGGCACATTTTTATTTTTATTTTTTAAAGATATGGTCTAACTGTGTAGGGCAGCTTGACTGAAACCTTCAATCTTTCTGCCTCTGTCTACTGAGCATTAGGATTAGAGCTGTAAGCTACATGGCTTGACATAAATGTTTACAAAGAAAAATGAGCACAGAACAAGTTTTAGAGGGAACAAGTTGTGAAATTCATTTTTCCTACTTATCTTACATGAATTTGTTTCTTTCTCTTTATTTTAATGAAAGAAGAAGAAATTTCTGGGCCCTAAAACTCATCTGAACTGTTTTTCCTGAAGCACCCTGGGAGTTTAGGATTCATTTTTGAAGCAGGAGAAGAAAAGCTTCCTGTTTGCTGTCGAGCGCGCTCCCTTGTCTGCTCTCAGTACACGTCGGCGCGAGAGAACAGTGTGTCTCCTCCTGAATCAGGGGTCATTGTTCCAGTTTCTCTCATGCCCATTTATTTATTTTAGGAAGACTAAATTTATTTCTTAGTAAAGAGAATTATTCAGAACAGTCTTGTCTGCTTTTGCTTGAGCCAGGATTCTCTCTGATTTTCAAGCAATTTTGTTCTCTTTAGGGTATTTGATTGATGAATATTTATTAGTAACTTTGATGATTGTATTTCTTTTACAGTATGGCATTAATCCTGTAAAAGTCATTTTAAATATAATTTATGTACCATGAAGTTCACACTTTTAAAGTTCATAATTCAAGGCTGGCAGGCAAGATGGCTTAGCATGTTTAGATGCTTGTCACTCAAGGCCAGGGACCTGAGTTCCATCTCCAGAGCTCACGTAAAAGTAGAAGGAGCAGAACTGACCCCACAGAGTTGTCCTCTGACCTCCAAACCTGTTTAGATACAGCACACTCATACACACAGACAAACCTTTTCATATTCCTAAAATACACATTTCAAGGTCTTTAGTGTCCTCATAGATGTAACGCCAGTGTGGGCTGTCTTTATTAATTACCCCCAGAAAAAAATCCTGTGCCTGTCAGCAGGCATGGAAACTCTTCTGTTCTACCCTCTTGGTCTGTGTGGTTTTTCCTTCTAGACAATTTATATTTTGTAGCTGGCTTCCTTCACTCTGCATAATGTTTTCAAAGTTCCCATGCTGCACTAATTGAACATTTGCCTATATGTGTGGAATTATTTTTATTTCTAACTGCTGTAAACAATCAGATGTAAGTTTTAGACATGTTTTCATCTTTCTGGTATATAGGTTTTTTTAAGTTAATGTTTTGATTGATGTAAAAATAATGGATTCCATAATGATACGTAGATACACACCGACATACTTTGTTCTTACTCACTCATGACTCCCCTTACCTGTTCTACTCTTCCCTCAGTAGTCTCCCCTTCAGATAGATGTCTGCTTCCATGCTGTCTAAATTCTGTACCTGAAAGAGACCAGATAGAGTTTTGTTCTTTAGATCTCACACGACAAAAATGTATGTGTGAATTCGGCCTTCTCCTTCCCATTACCCTCTCTTCCTTCTTCTATCTTTAGACGCTTCACTCCCCAGCTCATAGTCACTTTCCTACTCCATGTCACAGCGTGCATAACTAAATGTGGATTTGACTTGTGGGCAGACATGTGATCGCTGTCTTGCTGAGCCTGGCTTATTTTACTTTACACATTGACTCCAGTTTCATCCATTTCCCTGTAAATCACTATGTGATGCCTAATCTCAGTTGTCAACCAGACACACCTGGGAGCAGTCTTCTTTATGGCTGGTGTGTATATGTGCCCCACGTTAAAAAATGATTCATCTGATGATGGCCAATCTCTCCTGGTTCCGTATTTTGGCTGTTGTGAATACAGTACACATGAATGTGTTATGTGTTTGTGGTCTGTTGATGTAACTTCCTTTGGATATGTGTCCAAGAGTGGTGTGTTAATCACTGTTCTCACTGCTGTGACAAAAAACCTGACAAAGCAATGTAAGCTGAAGCTCTGTGTTGACCTATAGTTGGGAGGCTCACAGTTCACCATACTAGATAAGGCCTGGCTAGGGGGATGGGAGATAGTGGGTCACATTATATCCTTGGTCATGTCTCAGGGTCACTGCTGCTGTAATGAAACTCTATGACTGAATGTGGAGGAAAGTGGTGATTTGGCTCACACGCTTCTACGTCATTGGCCATCATTAAAGGAAATCAGGGCAGGAACTCAGACAGGGCAAGAATTTGGAAGCAGGAGCTGATACAGAGGCCATGGAGGCGTGCTGCTTACTGGCTTGTACCTCATGGCTTGCTCAGCCTAATTTCTTATAGAATCTAGGACAACAGCCCAGGGATGGCATGCTGCATAATGGGCTGGGCCCTCCCCCATCAGTCACTAATTAAAACCACCTGAAGGCTTGTTTACAGTTCATCTTACCGAGGAATTGTTTTAGTTGAGGTTCCCTCCTCTTAGGTTACTTCAGCTTGTGTCAAGTTGACATAAAACTAGCCAGCTCAGTTAGGAAGTAGAGAGATGAGTGCAGCTGGCTCCTTCCACTTTTCCCCTTTTATTCAGTATGGGAATCTAGTCTATGAGACAGTACTGTGCACATTCAGAGTAAGTTTCCCTCCTGTTAAGTCTCTTTAGAAACACCATCAATATGCTCATAGGCATATTTATATTTCTGAATCATCTAGGTGATTTGTATGTTTATTGGCCATTTGCATTTCTTCTTTTGAGAACTGTTTAATTTACTTGCCCATTTATTGATTGAATAATTTGGGTGAAATCTTCATAGAGTCTAGATGGTAACCTCTTCTGACATGTGCAGTTGGCCAAGATTTTAACCTGTTCTGTAAGCTCATTGCTTTTCTTGCTGTGCAGACAATTTTCAGTTTCCTGTACCTGCAGTTTGTCAGATCTTGAAATTTTATCCTCAGCTATCAGAGGCTTTTTCAGTAAGTCCTTTCATGTGCCTGTATCTTAAAGTGGTTTTGTATTTTTCCCTTTAGCCATTTCAGAATTTCAATTCTCATGTTAAGTTTCAGAACGTATATTAAGTTTTGATAAATTTTGAACTGATTTTTGCATAGTATGAAGAGGCGTGGATCTGGTTTTATTCTTCTACATATGTATATCTGCGTTCCCCCAAATGATTTCTTGAATCATATACATGCTTTGAAAAATAATTAACTAGCTTAAGCTATATGTCTTATTTCTAAACATTGCATTCTACTCTATTCTCTTGAGAGAGAGGGTGCACAGAGACGGTGGGGGCAGAGCAAGAGAGGGAGAGAGAATGCCAACTGCCATGTTGTTTGGGTTCTGTAGTGTAAATTTCAGATCAGGTCTTGTGATGTAATTACCCTTGCTTTTACTGCTTAGGGTCACTTTGACTGGTCAGCATTCTTGTGCTTTCATGAAGATTCTTGTTTTTCAGTTCTATGAAGACTGTTGTTAGAATTTTAGAGAGGATTTCATTGAGTGCATAGATAACTTGGTAATATTGCCATTTTCACAATATTAATTCTTCTAATCAATAATCATGGGAAGTCTTTCTATTTTCTAGTGTCTGCTTCCATTTCTTCCTTAAAGTCTTCATCATAGATGTCATTCACCTCCTTGTTTAGGCTTATTTGTAGGTAATTATTTTAGTTCTTAAACTATAGTGAATTCTTTTTTCCTCCCGATGTCTTTCTCAGCACATTCATTGTTGGTGTATAGAAAAACTACTGACTTTTCTGTGTTGATTATGTACCTTCTACCTTGTTTAAAGTGTTGCTTAGATCTGAGTCTTCTAAGGGCCATTCTGTAGGGTCTTCTAAGTTGTGGGCAAGTAAGGAAAATGTGACCTTTCCCTTTCCTGTTTCTGTTCCTTTGACCCTTTCTCAAGCTTTACTGTTTTAGTTAAGACTTTAAGCACTGTACTGAATTAAGAGTGTAGTGATTGGATACCTTTACCTTCCTCCTGATTTAGAGGCCATGCTGTCAGCTCCCCTATTACTGTAACGTTGGCTATAGGTTTGCCATAGGTAGCCTGTATTATATTGAAGTATGTTCCTTCTTCTTCTTCAATTTTTTTTCAAGAATTTTCATTATTTCCCAAACATTATCAAAGGCATTTTTGCATCTAAGTAGATTATCACCAGATTTCTGTCCTTAAGGCTATTTATAATTCTTTTTGTTTGTTAAACCATCTGTGCTAGGTTGTTTTTTGGTTTTTGTTATTTTGTTTTTTGTTTTTGTCAACATGACACAAGCTAGAGTCATGGGGAAAAAGGAACCTTAATTGAGAGAATACCTCCTTACCACACTGGCCTGTGGGCAAGGCTGTCGGGGTACTTCCCTGATTAATATTGATGTGGGAGGACCCAGCCCACTGTGGACAGGTGGTCCTTGGTCATATAAAAAAGGAACCTTAGAGAGCCATGGAGAACAAGCCAATAAGCAGCATTCCTTCATTGCCTCTGCCTCAGTTCCTGCCCTAACTGTTCCTCAGCAATGGATTGTGACTTGGGTGTTGTAAGTTGAAATAAACTCTTTCCTTCCTAGGTTGCTTTTGGTCCTAGTGTTTTATCACAGAAGCAAGCTAGGATACCACCTTGAATCCTGCAGCAAAAGGAACATGGTCATGATGTTTGGTCTTAATGTACTCTTGGGTTTGTTTTGCAAGTATTTTACTTGGAGTTCTTGTAGACATAAGACTCAAGACTATTCATTTTGGAAATCAGTCTGTGATTTTTCTTTGTTTGTTGTGTCTTTCTCTGGTTTTAATATTTGGACAACACTCAGATTCACAAAAGGGTTAGACGATGTTCCTTCTCTCTCTTTTTTTTTTCTTCCAGACAGGGTTTCTCTGTGTAGCCCTGGCTGTCCTGGAACTCACTCTGTAGACCAGGCTGGCCTTGAACTCAGAAATCCGATTGCCTCTGCCTCCCGAGTGCTGGGATTAAAGGTGTGCACCACCACTGCCCGGCTGCTCCTTCTCTTTATATTTATGGAACAGTTTGAGAAGGACTAGGATTAAGTCTTAGAAGTCTGGTAGAAGTCAGCGGTAAATCTTATCAGTTCTGAGATTTTTTTTGGGGGGGGGGGGATCGTTTTTGTTTTTCAGTATCGTTGGATTGTTATGGATCTTTTAAAGTTGTTTTTAGTCTCTTAATTTTGGTGGATTGTATGTGTCTTAGAATGTTTATATTTTTCAGTATTTCAGAATATGGTTTCAAATTATTTTCTAATGATCTGGATTTCATTGGAATTTATTGTATCTCTCTTTTATGTCTAATTTTGTTATTTTGGATATTCTGGCTTTTTCTTTTGGCTAAATGGATAAGGCTTTATTAATCCCCCCCTCCCCAAACAAACAAAAAAAAAAGAGACACAAGTCTTTGGTTCTTGTCTTCTTTATGTTATTCTCATAGTCTCCATTTCATTATCTTTCCTGCCTGGTGTTTATTGTTTCCCTCCTTTTGCTGGTTTTGGATTGGTCTTGATTTTTCTATGGCTTTTAAGTACATCATTATGTTGGTTATTTACGCTCTGTGAGGTTTACATCTAAGGGTCCATATCTGTAAACCTTCAGTTTTCTGTTTTTGCTGAATTTCAGAGGTTCATTTTCATTTAGCAATATTTTTGTATTCTCCCTGACTTCTTTAGTGTCTATCTGGTCATTCAAGAATATGTTGCTCCCTATTCCAATTATTTATGTAGTTTGAGGTTTTATAGAAAATAGATAGATGATATTGATGTTTGTTGTATTCTATTAAAATCTCAACTTGTTTATATTTATTAAGACTGGTCTCATGACCTAGAATGTTGTCCACTTTAGAGACTGTTACTTGAGCCTCAGAGAAGAATGTATATTCTATAATTTTTGGATGGAATATTCTCTGTTATGTCCATTTCATGTACGGTGCAGTTAACTTTGAGGTGTATTTGTTGATGTTCAGCCTGGTTTATTGCTATGAGTGGTGTACTGAAACTGCCCATCATATTGTCTTAGAGCACATTTGTTCTGTCTATCAGTATTTGTTAATGACATTGGGAGCGCTAACATTTGGTATACATATGCTGACAGCTGTTGTCTTTGTCTTTCCCTTTGTTATTATTTAGTGGCCTTTTACTATCTTCCACTACATAACATCAGGTGAGCCTGTTTCCTTGGTCTCAGCTGTGACCAGCCTGGTGCACTTCTGTGCATCCTTCTGCTCTGTCTGTGCGTTTTTGCCACTGACTTTCTTGGAGGCATCTCCTAGTTGGATCTTTTAAGAAAATCCCATCAGGTAGCCACTATCTTTCAAATAGAGAATTAAGACCATTTACAGTTAAGAAACTTGCTGAATCCTGTAATTTTTGTGGCTACTTTTTTCTGGTTGGTTGGACTGTCATTTCTTTTTAATTATTTACTGCAGTGTTGGCTTGTTGGTCATGAATTGCTTTAGTGTATGCTTCTCCTGAAATGCCCTTATTTTCCAGCCAATTAAAAAATATAACTTTGCTAGACACAGCAATGTTTAGTGAGTGTTTATTCTTGAGGCTCAATTCCTAGGATCACTCAGAGAGGAACAAAGCAACAGCAGGGTACCCCGCAAGATAAAGGAGGATTCTGGAAGTCAGCTGCTCAATGTGGCTGCAACATGACTTAGCAGCTTTTACTTATTAATTTCTCTTGATGGTTTTCTTTGGTGAGATCCAGCAGTACAAATTGAATGGAAGTTGAAAGCATGTACACCCTTGCTTTATTTACGGTCATAGGGGGATGAAGTCAGTCTCTGGCCATTGGAGAAATTGTTATCTGTGTGCAGTTTCATAGATGTTTATTACCAGATCAAAGGACTTTTCCTCTAATTCTGTTTTGTTGAACATTGTAAAAGTGGTTGTCAGATTTTTCAAAAATTCAAGTTGTTAATGTGATTGTGGGTTTTTATGAGCACAACAAAAAATGTTGTAATTTCTTTAGCATTGTTTCATCTGTCTTCCTGTGTTGGAAGCTAAAATTTTACTAGTCATTACTTCCCAACTTGGATAATTTCAATCAGAGGTGTTCTTAAAACTCTAGTTTTTAAAACCTAATTTAACACTGGCATTAAAATTATCTGTATTAATAACATATTTTCATGTTTTCAAGGAAAAGTAATGTTTCTCACAATAATAATCTCAGAAGCCTTTACAGTTGAGAAAGTTAATCACCTGTAGAAAGGCTTAAATAAACAGAATTGCAAGTCATTGTTAATTTTAAGTTGTTAGTAGAAAAACAAGTATACCTTCAACAGCTAATGGTTTATCTTTTAGAACCACTCAGAGTTGGCTTAAGGAAATGTGCATTCCTAACACAGATTGAAGGAGATGATGCACATTCTATCAGCCTTGGGCTTGTTTCACACTTTAAAACTGTCTTTGCCTACAGTATAAACAACTCGAATGTTCTATTTATTTTTAACATTGCCATCTGTCACTGTTAGATGCCAGATCGGGAAGATACAGCTATAGTTTGGGTCTGAAAACTTAAAGCTCCCTATATTATTATGCAACAAGGGCAATGGGAATTTTCTCCTTTCAAAGCTGTTTTGTTTTGTTTTTTAATGTTCTTATTGTGTTCAATAACTCATGTAGATGAAAATGAAACTGAGTTTTATTTTGTCCTGACCACGACAGCTAATGGCTGTAGTGCTTGAGGGGGAAAGGTACAAGTGTGAGAGACCAGAAAGGAAAGAGAAGCAGGGGACATCAGGAGATAGTTGGATGGGAGAAGCTGCAGCTGTGCTGTGAGGGGAGGAAGTGCATCTCCTTTGGGTTTGTGCTGTTGGCGTTCACTGAGGAATTATTGATATCTCTCTCCAGTTTGGAAACACTCTCAGCTGTTGTCTCCTCTCTTTTCCTGCCCACATGACTTACATTCCATGGTACTGTCTCCCCGATCTTGGGCTCTGTTCTGTTCCCTCTATTCTCTTATGTCTTTGTACGGATACTTTTTTCTGTTGACCTGTCCTCAACTTTGAGTGGTGCGGCTTTCTGCTCTGTATAGTTTTCTCCTAAGTGTATATGAAAAATTCTTAAAGTCTTATGCCATAGCTTCATTACCAGTATCAACATATGTGATCTTTTAAAAATTATCTCCTTGGTGACGTTCTGTGTCTATCATATTATCTAACCTTGTTTGTGAGAGAGATGGGGTGGGGGGCAGAAGAAGAAGGAGCATCAGGAGGACTAGTGGGAAGCAGAGTATGCTTCTGTTGTGGTTCCTTCAGACAGTGTTTTAATGACTCCGACTTCTCGATGTTGAAAGAATCACTAGACCAAAAGATCCCAAGCAGCCTTATCTTCCATTCCATGTGTATATGAACCTCAAACACAGCACACAGACACGACCAGCCTCCAGAGCACAATGTGAAATATTCCTAAGGAACATAAATATTTAGTATATAAGAATCAAATTAAAGTATACTTTTGATGTATGAGCTTCAAAACACAAAAGACCAGGGACCCTGATTGAAATAGTTGGGCAGAAATTTTTTAAAAGCTCTCAGTAGCAAGTTTAATACTGTGATCATTTAGCATATTTAGCACAGAGATAGTACTGAGTTCTTTCCTAGAGCCTATAACCTATGTCACATATGTGTGTGTGTGTGTGTATGCTTATCTGTGTTATGAACTATCATAAGATCAGAACATCTGTCAACCTTCATCAGAGACACTTCTCCTTGGAGTAGGTAGCAATTAACACAAAGACCCAACCGATCAGTGTGCAGAGATCAAAAGATTGTAAAGTCTTCAGCCCCAGATTGGACATGTCATTTCTCATGTTAAGGCTCAGGAATCTTAGCAGAAGAGAGGGCAGAAAGATTAGAGGTGGTGGATGCTGTTGAGAAAACTGTTTTGCAGACACAACAGGGATACCCACACATATGAGCTTGCAGTGTTTGTGACATCACACATTAGACCTGCACAAGCTTCAGCTGCACAAAATCCTTTCATAGAGGGCAGGAGGTAGCTAGCTGTATAGCCACTCCACCAGCTGACCGAATATTGGCTTTTAATGGCTGCCGTGAGAGGGAGGATCCTGGTTTTTTTTTTTTTTTTAAATCTCGTAGGTTGACCACACAACAGAGCAGGCCCAAATCTCAAGATTATCTGGATTACATAAACTAGGCCAGACGGAGAAAGAAGTAATTTTTTTACAGGAATCTCTCAGTTGAATGCCGTGGGCTGAGAGAGTTGAGAGGGTGTTAAGGGAAAGAGTTGGGGAGGTGAATACATTCAACATGCATTCTGTAGGGATCCAGTGCCTTTCTGAACTCTGAGACTCGGCAGTACAAGTGGTGCACAGACGTCTATGAAAGCAGAACACCCATATACGTACAATAAATAAATCTTTAAAATATACGTTGTATGAAATTCTCCAAGAAGTAATAATTCTTCAAAATCTAAAAATGGAAATATAAGAAATGTCAATATGAAGCAATAGAGAGTTAAGAAAACAAGTGTAGGTAAGTTAAAGTAGAAAGAGATCTGTCTGTCTATGCTGGACCTTAAGCCAGGGTCTCAGGTATGCTAAGCAAGTGCCCTACTCTTAGCTGTACTTCAGTTTCCTGTCCATTGAGTCATATTATTTAATCCCCAGGTCAGAAACAAGATCTAGGTAATTGATACAGATAATTATTTGGTTTAAAACTATCCAATACACCACAAATTAGTTTTTATTGTATATTTTTAATGTTTTTAATCTGTGTCCACACCATGCTACATGCATGTACGGAGGTCCGAGGACATCTGGCATGAGTTAGTTCTCTCCTTCCATCACATGGGTCCCAGGGGTGGAACTCAGATCTTCAAGCTCAGTAGCAAGCACAGTTACCTGCTGAATCATCTCTCAGACCCTGATTATAGTATTTATAGTCAATGGTGGGAGAAGGAGCCTCTCTAGATGCTCCTGGAAATAGGCTTGCATGATGTATTTTTGTCCTCTGTTTGGTAATAGCCAGCTTCATTTTCCTCTGGTAGCAGATACAGAAATAGCTTAGCTTTCATTTTGGGGAAGAACTTTATAATTAAGCATGTAACTGGTGAGATCTTTACATTTACTTAAGAAGTAATTTAATATGATACCATACCAGTCTGATTCAGTAGTGTAGTTTTGAAATTAAGAATAAAACTCTCCATAGTTTTTGTTTGTTTCTTTGTTGTTTGGGGTAGTGCTGGGCGTAGAGTTCAGGGGTTTGGCTCCATGTTGGTCAAGGGCTGTGTGCCAGAGCAGCATTCCCAGCTGCAGGGTTTCATTTACTTACTTATTTTGAGAGTTTCCTAATCACATTTTGTTTATCTCCCCCCCCCACCCCCCTTACAGTGTTCTTTTAAGGCCAAATTCCCTTGTGGAGTTCTCCTAAGAAAGTCGTCTTCTAATATCTTGCTTTCTTTGTTGTTTTACTTGTGACGTTGCTAATCACAGTTCTTTCCTTTATTTCTTCTTGTTCTTCCCTCCCTCCTTCTCTCCTTCCCTTCAATTTTTGAGTTTCCAACTCCTTTATTGGCATCTTTTTTTCAGGGTCACTTTAACTGAAGTGACCATGCTTTTTCTTATTATTTTGGAATGTTATCTTGAAGATTCTTCTTGCCGCACATATACATATGTGAGACTGATACTTTAAGAATCTGGTTTGGGCTAGAGAGGTGACTCAGTAGTCAAAGGCAGTGCCTGCTCTTCTAGAAGATTCAAGTTCAATTCCCAGCACCCACATGGTGACTACAGTCCCATGTGACTGCAGTGCCAGGGAGATCTGATGCCTTCTTCTGGCTTTTGTGGGCACCAGGCATGCACAACGTACACAGATACACATGTAGGCAAAATACTCATAACAGGAATAAAATTAAAATTATGATTTAAACAAGAATATTGAGCTGATAAAATCAGTATCTTTGATGGAAGAGTCAGAGGTAGCCTCCTCCCTGAATACAATGTCAATATTATGTCTAGTGTGCTGCATCAGAAAAAGAGCCCTAGAGAACTGATAGCACTCCCCTTTTGTTTACCTCCTCTTCCACTTTATGCAAGGTTGTATCCTTTGTGCATAATGCATATGTGAAAACAGTTTTCGACTTGTAATTATGAACAAGAGCTGTTTCCATTAGAGATAGCAAAAATATTTCCTAAGCTCTCACATTCTCTTAAAACTGTAAGGAATAGGCCCGTAGACATACTTGTCCTGCCCTGATTAGTCCTTGGCACTTAAGAAATCATTTCAAATTTGGGTTTTATTCATTAATCAGATTAATTTATTATCTTGTGTGGTGCTAGAGATCTCACCTCAGCCTCATTCATGAGAGGCCAAGTGCCTTATCATTGAGCAATAATAATACCCCATGCCCTGGTAAGTCGTTCCTTAGGTACATGCTACAAGCTGTAGCTGAAATAGAACTAAGCAGATGGAATTTCATCCTTGGGGGACTTGAGAAGGAGCTATGAGGGGGTGGTGGTGAATAAATCAGTGAGATATATGGTGTAATAGGTAACGGCTGGGAGAAAAGTACAGCAGAGAGGAGTTCAGAGAGTGGGCATCTGGAATCTTGTTCTTACGGGGTTGAGGTTTTAGGAGAGGTGTTCAGGGAAGGGACTGTTGGAGTGTCACTTTTGAACAAAGACCTAGAGGAGATGGGGAGGGGAGATGAGCATATACCCAGGGAAGAACTCCAAAGAAGGACCCAGGGGGTATTAAGATAGAGAGCTGTCTGGATCTTTAGTTTGTAAAAGTGCCAGCAGGGGGGCCAGGTGAGCTAGAGCAAATGGAGAGATGGGGCCCAGAAGGGAAAGGGTGCTGTTCCAGCCTCCCTGGGCCTAGGCGCCGCTGTGGGGTTTGGCTGTTATGTGGGAAGGTAATGAAAAGTATAAGAACAGTCGCTTGAGCTAAGGTGCTCTGCTAAATGGGTAATTTTGGTGGCTGACTCAGGGTGGCTGTTTTGGGTGACCAGGCAAGAGGTGATGGTACATGACCAGTGTGTGGGACATGAAAGTGTTTAGAAAAGTGTTTTGATTCGGAATATATCTGGCCATAGTTCAAAGAATTTGCAAGCACACTGTGTGAAGGCTTTGAATTCCAATAATTTTTATAATAGAAAGTTAAGAATGTAGCCAGTTGCCTCCCCAGTGAATTCTCTTGTCCTCCTACACGCACCAAGGCCTAGCCGACTACGTTTTTCACAGATAGACAGCTCTGAATGTTGTGTTAAATATGAAGGAGAGTGACAGATGCGTTCTTCTTTGCCATAAGTGATCAATAGTTGACACAATACAGTGCATTTTTCAGTTAAAGGTACTTGCAAAGTTTTCGTTTTGAAACGTCTTAGAAAAAATTGCAAAAATAGCACAGAGAGGTCCCTTGTCCTTGTCACTCCTCCGAGTTGTTACATCTTACATAACTAGCGGTGCAGTGCATTATGAAAAGCAGGAGATTGACGTCATCCAATACAGTTAACCACAGTGGAGACTTCACTCCCAAATCTGCCAGCATTTGTACACTCTCCATGTATCTCCAATGGCACAGTCTCTGGGTTAACATGAGAGCTGCTGCTGGAACTGTTCAGTCCCCTCACACCCACATAAACTTTGTGGATTATACTTAGTCTTACCTCTTAATCTCTTGAGTGATATAAAGGCCTTGTGGATTGTACTGGGTGCTAGCAAAGTGGCTTTCTATGGTCTATGTTTCTTCTGTTTCCATCTTTAGTCTTTGTGTTTGTGTGGAGGGTGTTGTACTGGCTGGTTGTGTGTGTCACCTTGACACAAACTGGAGTTACCACAGAGAAAGAGGCTTCAGGTGAGGAAATGCCTCCATGAGATCCAGGTGTAAGGCATTTTCTCAATTAGTGATCAAGGGTAGAAGGGCCCATCGTGGGTGGTGCCATCCCTGGGCTGGTAGTCTTGTGTTCTATAACAAAGCAAGCTGAGCAAGCCAGGGAAAGCAAGCCAGTAAGTAACATCCCTCCATGGCCTCTGCATCAGCTCCTGCTTCCTGACCTGCTTGAGTTCCAGTCCTGACTTCCTTTGGTGATGAACTATAGTGTGGAAGAGTAAGCTGAATAGACCCTTTCCTCCCCAACTTGCTTCTTTGTGCAGGAATAGAAACTCTGACTAAGACAGTGTGTATGTGTCTGGACATTTGTGTGGGTGTGCGCACACCCTTGCATACATGTGGAGTCCAGAAGTCACTGTTGGTTGTCTTTCTCAATCACCCTCAATCTTACTTTTGGAAACAGGAGTTTCTCACTGAACTCAAAGCTAACCAGTTTAGCAGGACTGTTTGGCCAGTGAGCACCAGGTATCTGCCTGTCTCTTTCTCCCATGTGCTGGGATTATAGATACCTACTACCACACCAGGAGTGCTACCACACTAGCACTCCTATCTTTGTTCTTTTTCTCTCCCTCTTTTCTTTCCCTTGCCCTCCTTTACTATGTCTAGTATTGAACAAAGAAATAATTGTGTGTGGGGGGGGAGGTGTTTTTAATTTGAAATTAAAGAAGACACCTTCTTTGTCATGGATAAATCTTAGGAGTTTTACATTCTGTTCAATAAAACCCCACATGCACTGCCAGGAAGTTTACTTGCTTTCTCTTGCCACACTTGGGATTCTTTGTGCACCTTTTGTGTTTTAAAACCAAATCCAGAGCTTTCTTTCTTTACTGTGGCTTGCCATTTAGCAACAGTTTTATATTCAGAGCTATGTTCAAAAACAGAGGAAAGAATAAGTGTAACCAGGAGTCTCATGTGGGGCATGGTAAATACTCGCTGGCTGGGTATTGTCTCTCCTGCTTAATAGCTCTGCTGCTCTGACAAACACATTGCTCAGCCTCTCTGCTGTGGTTTCTTCCTTTGTAAAATCAGATAACAGCATCGGCATTATAGAGTTGGATGCAGATTTTTGTAAGTACTTAGAATTGTGTCCGATACCTAGTAATGATTTTGTTGAAGAAAACAATATCTGACTGAAATTTTAATTGAAATTGGTAAAACCTCAATTGGAACAGGAAGTTTGTCAGTACTTTCTGGTTTATTTTTTTAAAAATCCAGTTCAGTAGAGATGATGTAGGGTGAGGATTCTCTTCAGTGTGTAGTACTTGTGCAGATAACTAACGACAGTGATTTATGGATGCTCCTGTGGTAGGGCTTGCTGAGCGGTGCACCTCTGCAGGTAACTGTTTCCAGTAGAGGACAGGAAGTACCTTGGAGTCAGGGATGAACTGAGCCTCACAGTGCGGGATTTTCAGTTCTGAGCAAACTTTTCTTTTCCCTGATACATGTATAATTGTCATTCTCAAGATTTTTCCTGCAGAGGCTGTGTAAATGGATGTCTTAAAACATGTCAGTAGCGTAGCAGTCACAACTTGGTATCAACCAAAGTATTGAAAGGTCTGCCCCCAGCCTGTTGCAGTGGGTTCCCCCCCAGCCTGTTGCAGGGGGTGCCCCCCAGCCTGTTGCAGTGGGTGCCCCCCGCCTGTTGCAGTGGTTCCGTAACTCGGCCTTTTACTAACAGTACTTCCCACTTGGTTCTGAGCCTTGGCCTAACATGTCTCAGTTTTTCAGATACACTGTCCCCACCCACTTAGCAAACACAAATAACTGACTAGTAACTGTGTGCAGGGCAGAGTTGCAGGGCAGAGTTGCAGTTTCCTAGGGCTGCTTTCTGACCAGGAAAGGCTCACCTGTGGGAGACTGGGGGGTGGAGCCATGCTGGTGAAGCCTGTTCTGCAAGTGTGAGCTTACATTGGGGCGGTCCTGTGGTGTGGCAGAGCTGTAAAGGCAAGAGGAGGAGTAAGCTCCTGGAGGCAGAGCTCTAACCAAGGAGGCTGAGTCAAACAGGGCTGAAATCCAGGCCAAGTGCTTCTGAAAGGGGCCCTGGAAACAGCTGCCACCTCCAAGGGTGGTAGAGACCTGGCCAGGAGCCCTCTGGTGCTGGATAAGGTCTGAGCTGCTGTGATTACGTTTCCATTTGTAAGCTGTTGCACAGAATGTACAGCTACCGTTGCCTGCCGAGTCTACTGCTAAATACAGACACGGAGTAATTTTAAATACTGATCTTAAAACTTGCATCACAGCAAGAGGTAAGGAGATAACAGTTTGTCATTCAACATTTCATTTAAACTACTTTGGACTAATTCCTTGGAGGTATTTTTAGATATTTGATCTATGATCTTAAGAGAGTATGCGATTTAGTATTTGTCTGGAGATTGAATAATAGCATTCACGTTTAAAGTAAAATTTGTCACTTGTACTGCACAGGTATTATTTCCCGGAGACTTTTAGGAAATGCTTATTTTTCTACTGTTTCTGGTCAGCTTATTTGGTAATGCCTTCTAGACCTGAGTTAATGTAACAGAGATTTTCATCATTAGACAATCATGCATATGTGTGAGTGTGTGCGTGTGAATGTTTCTTGTGGGCTAATACTATTTCAGTGTTTGATTAGGGGAAATTCAGCAAGGCTGACTTGCTTAAGACTTTAGCAGGCTCTGGAAAGTCTGCTTGGTTAGTATAAGGAAGTAAGTTCCTGTCTGTCTTCCTCATTCCTGCCAGCATTCTGCTCCTTCCAGCACTGTCCTTCCCAAGGACCAGTGTTGTCACTCATGAAGGACTGTGTTTCCTCAGAGACTGCACGGCTAGTGCTTATGTGGTGCTTTGATAAAGCATTTTCATTATGCTGTTTCACTAGCATGACATGCAAGAAAGTATTTTCTCTAAGACACAAAGCAGCCCAGTTATGTTTTCTTTTCAAGATCGACTCACTATTGCTTAAATTGTAATCATTATTGTAATTTTCAAAACATTAGGTGGAGACGGTTCAGAATTTAGAGTTCTTTTTCATAGCCAATTTTTTAAAAAAAAAAAAAAACCTGTCACTCAGACAAAATGATCTGAAAGCACAACGTTTTGCCTTTCGAGTATTGGATAATAATGTTTTGTACTTAGTAGAAGAGAGCAGAAATCTGAAATTAGCTGGAAATTACAGGAGAAAAAAGCAGAAACCTTCCCTTGTTTGTCTGTACCCTCCCTTGGCTACCCTTCTTTGGAGTTATATGGTCAAATTTGACTAAACTTGGTCTGAAAAACTGAGTCAGATTCTTTGTCAGTCGTGCACTAAGGGAAGATTACCAAGGTTTTCAGATCCAAAGGGAAAGAAATTGTAATGAGACAAACATTTCCTACTTCCTGACACAGGGCGAATGTTTGACACCTGTCATTCCTTGTAAGGTAAGTGGTGGCTGTTTAGATTTTCATGTCATTGTATCATGAAGGAAACAGTGTTCTAATAGGTAATATGGTAAACATCTCAAAGTTTTGAAGGAAGGATGCAACTTTTGCCTTTAAAGAGACTTACTGTAAGTTGCATGCTTTCAAAATACCTACAGTTTTAGAACCATCCCTTTTATCTTTGCTGTAAAACCTATACAGCCCCCAACCCATCTCTGGTGGTTCTAATGCCCCATACTAGTCTTCAGAGCCAGAGAGAACACACAGTGGCAGTAAGTGGATACTTGTACTTGAATCTAATCAAAGAAGGAAAAATATCCAGGAAAGAGGATTTTCATGAGTTTAAGGTTCTGAAATTTTGTTTCCTACGAGTTTATATAGTATTTTGGTAGACCAATTACCTTTGATATACCTGAATCCCCAAAATCTGTGGTTGCTATACCTTTATAATTTTTATAAGAATGTACATATTAATGCACTAATTACTGAGATCATACTCACCAAATAGTACATCCTAGAAAAATGGAGCCCAAGAAATATTAAACCTCTTAGCAGGTTCAAAGCTCTGTAACCTGTGTATTATCTCATTCTGGTGTTAAACATGCATTCAACATCAAGGAATTTATACCTATCTCAGGCTTCCGCCTACTCGCTTCTGGTAAAATGCAAATCTTCCTTTTGTTCCACTTTTAGAAATGAAATTAGTCATAGTCTTTTATATAACTGAGTTGGTAAAGTCATCAAGTTATTAAAAAAACCACACACTTTGCTTTTGCAAAGAGTTGAAGAACAAAACCACTCACATATATTTTTAGTTTGTAATTGAAATTTAAACAAAAAAACAAGTGCCTGTGAGCAGACCAAAAAATCTACAAGCTTATTTATATCAACCTAAATCACAGAATCTAGATTTGAGCCTCTGTGACATTTCTAATAGGAGTCATAGCTCCCTGGAAAATCAAATAAGCAGTGTAGATATCAAGAACCTTATCTAATGTTATGACATTTTCCCAGGGAACATGTTTGCAAAAGCTCCATGTTGTAACTGTGTTTTATATCCTCTGGTGAAGGACAGCAGTCTGATGCTTCTTTGGTGTCATTTGCAGACACAGTCTTACGTAAATATTCATATATTTTAGGCTTGCCATACAAGTTCCTTGTGCTAGGTGTAGAGAAGCCAGTTGCCTGTTTTCTGCTTAGTTTTTTTTCCATGTGAGCCGTTCTTTCTTCTATCACTGAAAGATACTCTTTTGAAAATCACTGCAAGCCTATTTTCCAGAGCCTTTAGTGTCATTGATTTGCTTTCAGGTCAGTAATGGCTTTGAAATGGCTCCTCATCTCCCTCATCAGCAGATGTGAGCCTATTATATAACTGTCAGAGAGTTATTACTGTCAGTGTGCCATTTTAAATCCAGCATGCAGGACCTGACAGGCATTCCTAGGATACCTGGGTTCCTCCCTTTGAGTTTGGAATGTCAGACATCACTGTGAGAGCTGTGCAGGCTTCAGATATTTTCTCTCTGGCAGCCTCTGGCAGCTGTCACCTGAATCACTTACAGAATCATGTGTTTTCTTACTTTCAAAATTGTTAATCATATATAGAGCAACAAACAAACAAAAAACCCAAAACCATTCTGTGCTTTTTTTTTTATAATAACATCAAGAGCATGTTAAAAGCTGAAGCTCAGCTTATTCAAAGAGCTTTTAAATTTATGCTTGGGTAATAAGGACACAAAGCCCAAGGCTGGACACCTGTTGTATTCCTGATTTCAAAAAGAGAAGCTAACTTCGTTGGTTCCTGCAGAAGGCATTAAAGATTTTGACTTTTGAGCATCACTCTGCAGAAGCTCAGAATTTTGTAGGTAAAACTGACCGTTTTTTTTCTTTTTCTTTTGCTGCAGTAACCTCCTTCCTAAAACCTAGGCCCAAAGTTAATCTTTATAATGTATATGGAGTTGGCCAACAAAAATCATAAATGGTATTTTATGCTTGTCTAAAAACTTGGAAACAAATAAACCAAAATAATCAATAGGATTATTGTGTAGTATAATCAGTTTTATGCCTAGGTTCTAGAAAGTAATGTATGTTATATAAGTTTGTTATGTAAAGACTCCTCCCCCTAATTCTACGCATCCATGCAACAAAGTAATATATAAAGAGCTAAACCCAGTATGTTAGACATTAAACTGTAACCTTAATGGCAACCTTTTAATATTAGGTTTTATACAATCCTTTCTGAAGATGATTTAGGAAGTCCTCCCTTTAAAATTGAGTTTTCTAATTAAGTTTTAGATAATGCTCCTGATAAATTATTTAAAACAAAAATATTTTCCATAGACTTGAGAGGTTTTTTTCTATCCTATTTCACATTTGTGTTCCCACAGCAGAATTTTATGTTTGGGGGGTACTTTTATTGAAATCTAGATTTGTGTTGCCTAGTGAAACATTTTATTATACTATTAAACTAAGATCTTACCCTGACTTATTGTCTATAATCTAGACCTCATCATCAAAAGCATCTTCATATTCTTGGCTCAGTACTTTTTCACTAGCCTAGCCAACAAAGGGCTCACCTTCATCAGACCATGGGTTGAAGTCCCTAGTCTGAAATGCTTCAGAACTCTAAATATTCTGCATCAAAATGATGCCACAGTGAATAATTCTATACCAGACCTTATGTGACAAATCAGTCAAAATGGGGACACACTATAACATTATATAAAATTATTCACACACTGAATATAAGGCACATGTGGAATATACATGAATTTCATGTTTAGGTTTGGTCCCCTGTCCTTTTCTTTTCTGTGGATACATGAAAATATATATACACAAATTTATTTTTAAGTAGATAGATAAGTAGTATGTCTGAATCTGGAAATATCAGAAATCTAAAGCATTTATGATACCAAATATTTTAGATAAGAGAGACTCAGACTGAATTTCTCTTTACTATTGAAAACCTATAAAAGCTTTAAATCCTAGGTTATTGGTTCAAGTATGTATTTTAAAATATTCAGATAGGATGACTAGCATTTTAACTGAGTGCCAGTTCTGTAGATACAGAATAGTACCAAGGAAGAGACCTGAAATGGGTGCTAGGTTTTACTGATATAGATTGCTGGGTACATAGAAAGGCATTAATGCCAGCGGCCTCATAACTTGACATAGCATGCAATGGGGAAGTAACCATTCATTTAATATTTCTGTCTGAATATCAACTTCTAAGAGTGTAATAGTGACTAGATATATGGAACTCATTTAGAATGCAATGCTAATAAAAACCGAAATTAAACTCATTAATATCTGTAAGGTCCTGACACACAGTAAGCATTCCAGGAACATTTGTTGTTCTGTAATTATAACCGGTTAAGGATTTCTTTTCCTTCATATCGTCTTAAAGGACCAGGAACAGAGCTGGACGAAGTGTCAGAGAAAGGGTAGACTAGAACATTTATACACGTAAGCATAGAGTCAGGGGTAGAATGTCTTGATTATTCCTTAATAAAAACTTAAGTTTGTGTTTGATCTGCAAGAAACACCTTTACTGTGTTCTGTGGAGTGTACATGAAACTGACCCTGTAACTCTAGCCCTCAGGAGCTCAGGCAGGGGGATCTTGCCATCTGAGCGACAGGGTAAGATCCTTCTCCCCAGGTCCTCACACATTCATACTTGATTTTAGTGAGGGACTCGATGGTATAAAGGAATCTGTCACATCATTATCCATCCTTAGAACTTGATGTGAAATGTGTTCGGTAGTATGAGAGAAAGAAGTTTTTACAATTCTGTATTTCAGTTACTAGAAGATTTTTTTAGTTGAGTTTCTTTAATACCTGAGTCACAGATTAGAATCTTGCTCAGCCATCTAGAAAGTGTCTTTTAGAGATTTGTGGAGCTACTTACTGTTCAACTGACTTACGTATCATTTGTGAGTCCCTTTATTTGCAGATGGAAGTTTTATTTGTATCAATATTTCCTTGCCACACCCCGTAAGTGCTGATCTTACTCAAAATGATCACTTCCGTTTCCAAAGGTCCTTTAAGATTATACACCAATACATGCAAAAAGTAAGTTAATTTTCACAGCTGTTGCCTGTATCCCTTGAGCTATTTATGACTATATATGAAAATCTTTCTTGTTTCTTTGCTGTCATCAGCAACATTACATTTAGAGACCCTTGTTTAGGCTGTCACACTAAAATTTCTCTGTGACTTTTTTTATACTAAAATAGAAAACAAAAACCCAGTCCTGATGGTTATCTTATAAAGGTTCACTTACAATATTTATTTGAATTCTTCAGAAAGACTTTCCACAGCTTCCAGCTTTAGTTGTTAAATTCTGACTCTCCTTCATCTGGTCTCCTTACTAGACGGGTATGGGAAGTCATACAGGGCTCTCAAAGGGGTTTTGATTTTAATTCACCACTTTTGTAATTTTAAAATAAAAAAATCAAGGCAACTAAAAATCATCTTAGACATAGCAAATCACCTGGTAAAGGTGATCAAGCATTTCTTTTATACTTTTTATCAATTAGGAGCAGGGAAGTTCTTTACATTGTGGTTTCTACTCAAAGTCCCAAAGTTATTCTTAATGGTGAAATGTACGAAACAACCAGATTAAAACCAGGAGCAAGATAGCCATGTAAAAACACTATTTCTTTAATATTGTCTTTGGCCTTTGGAGGGAGCATTGGCAGTCCAGCTGAGAGAATTTCATTTAAGCTGTTATGTGTAGTTATAAACAGACCTGCAGGTTCGTTCGTTTGTTCTGGTTAGTTGTTGTTTTAGGTAGATACTTAGTAGTTTGACTCCTTCTGACTTTCCTACAGCCTAACTGTTATTTCACCCATCTTTTTCTCTCTCTTGTATTTAAGACAAACATTTCTTAGAGGTTTCAGTTAAACAAATGAGAGGACTGGACTGGAAGAATCAAATCCAGATTATATGTCTGTCAGTCTAGAGGAGACTACAGTCAAATTATTACAATAACAGAAACTGGGCTAGAGCTCGCCTCAGCAGTTAAGAGTGCTGCTCCGGAAGACGACCTGACTGTGACTCTGTGCACCCGTGTTAGTCAGCTCAAAGCACTTCCTCCTCCAGTTGTAGGGGGAACTGAGTCCCTCTTCTGGTCTCCACAACAGCTATACACACAACTTAGAGGCTCACACACCCCTACGCATAAATAAGAAAATAAATGAATCCTTAAGAAATAATGGGGTCAGCCGGGCAGTGGTGGCACACGCCTTTAATCCCAGCACTTGGGAGGCAGAGGCAGTCAGATTTCTGAGTTCGAGGCCAGCCTGGTCTACAGAGTGAGTTCCAGGACAGCCAGGGCTACACAGAGAAATCCTGTTTCAACAAAAACAAAACAACAACAACAACAAAAAGAAAGAAAGAAAAGAAATAATGGGGTCGGCATGGTTGTTGGGTAAAAGATAATGTTTGTTGGGTTCTCTGCACAGCAGTGCGTGCTTCAGATTTATAAATTGCTCAGCTGTGACAAGAACCCTATTACATAGCTACTCGTGCAGCTAGCATAGAGGCAGGTTTGGAACGCTAGAAACCTTATTATTCCCAACTATGTTCATTTCTACATGAGATTGTTAGAGGATGTAGTTCAGAGAAAAGATGCCATTTAGAATAGCAGCAAAGCTGTGTAACATTTCCGAGACTAGCTCTAACAGAAAATATGTAAGACCTCCAGGAAAAGTGATGGAAGGGCGTGAAAGGGCCCTCAGCAAAGGGAGAAAACCATTTTGTCCGTATCTCAGGAGGCGCCACATTGTAGTTCAAATAGTTTATCCTTCTCCAAAGTAATCTATAATTGGGAACAGATTTCCAAAGGTTGACCCTGACAAGTTGATTCTAGGGTACCTATGAAAGAGTGTAGGACTACAAACACAGGGCTATTTTGAAGAGTTGAGAATGAGTGAATTATCTTCATTAAATACTTGAAAAAAATTAATACTGATGGCAAGTGAATTCACAGAAGTTGCTGTCCATCTTTTTACAAAACAGAAGTAGCTTTACAAATTAGTAGACACAGGAGTATTTAATTAAAGGCAATAGAATAATTGATAATATATATGAACGAGAACTCTAAAATGTGAAGTGCTGAATTTTTATGTACGAAATCATAATATGTTTATGACTTGGGGTAGAGAAAAACACCATAAAGTATTGGTGTTACACCTAAAGACATGTTTTAATGCCCAATAAGAAGCAAAGTACAGATATTTAGCTGACACATTCAACTGACATTTGTTTTCAGGTTATAAAAGTATTAATACCTATCAGTAAGAAAAATACAATCAAACAAAAAATAATTTATTTCACTAAAGATGAATCTGAGTCACAAGTAAAGCCAAATGCCTACTAAACTAGCAGGCACAGAGTGCATGTTAAAGTCAAGTGCAGTATGATATTCGTGAGGCTGATGAAAGAAGAAGCATAGGAATGAGGAATGGGCATATAGATCCCGTGGGCGTGCATCAGTAGTACGGTATTAGGGACTGTCATTCTAGAGATGACTCTGGTAAACTTTAACTAAGATTGGACAGCAGCAGCATACTTTGTAGAAAAATGATTCTGAGCATGGGTGCCAGAGGAAGCCTCTCACTGTGCCAGGGAAACACTATGTAACTTAGTACAATGTTGATTAAAATTAATAAAAACTCTAGCCAATAATAGGATACTGTAAGTAGACATGGTTGTGTATACATAAAAAGGAAGATTAACATAGTAAAAAATTAATATACTGAACCACAAGTACCAGGGATAATATATAATGATGTCACAAAATATATAATGATATAGAAAGTTTGATACCATGATTTCATTCCTAAAATTCTAAACATACAACAGGCTTATCTGAATTGTTTGTGACTATATACACATCTAGTTTGAGTACAAAACACTGGTGAAGATGAAAACTCCTAAATTTGAGATAAAGGTTTTCTGTCTAGAGAAAATGGGATTAAAGAGAGCTTCAGCAGTCAACAGTGCTTTATTTCCTAATTTAAAACAGGAAAAAAATGTTTGTGGGTAGGTAATATGGCAATATGCTAAGCTTGAAAACCTAGATGATAGATACATGAATATTCATATTACTTTGTTTAATTTAGTGATTCTCAATCTTCCTAATGCTCTGAACCTTTAATACGGTGCCTCACGTTATAGTGACCCCCAACCATAAAATTACTTTTGTTTCTACTTCATAATTGCAATTTTCCTACTGTTATAAATTGTAATTTAAATATCCATGTTTTCCAATGGTCTTAGGTGACCCCTGTAAGGGTTGTTCAGCCCCTGAAGGGGTTGCAACCCACAGGTTGAGAACTACTGGTTTAACTCTTCTGTACAATATAATAATCAAAGTTAGGCATAAATTTCAAAGTAAGTATCTACTAAAGAGCTTAATGTCAGTTCACTAGCTCCTGACTCTCCAACACCTTCATACCACAGAGCCATTTCTTTTGGTCATGTTTTTCTAGTTAGTTTGTTCTGAAGCTGGTCTCTGAACGGGCAGTAAAAAGCTAAGCAAAGATTAGCCCTTTAAACAGTGTTGGGGTTAAAACTAGCAGAGCAAAACAAGCCTTTCTTATAAAAGATTTAAAAATAGTGTTGTGTTAACTCATTGTGAATTTTATATGTATTTTCATTAAATTCACTCTCCTTTCTCTGGATGCTTCCCATAGCCACCCTTTCCAGTCAACCCAGCTTGGAGGCAGGACCAGCTTGGGGGAGGAGGAAGAAGGGGAGGAAGAATTGTTTCCTCCTCCTCCAGCCCCTCACCTCCTTCTCCTAGCTCTTCTTCACCCCAATGATTACAGTGTATGTTACCCAACTGTAAGAGTTTGAATGGAGTTTCCCTACATACAGTGTGGTAACAGTGTCCAACTTGACTCCACATGCTAGTGAATAAAAGCTCCAGTTCCAAGAAGGGTTACTTTTCTTTGAATTTTTGGCCAAAGGGGTCCCATAGATTACCTCCTCCCAAGCATTGCAAGCTTTATTGCCAATACTCTCTAGATGGTAAGACCCTGTTGCTGAAAACATCCCATACATTAGTTAAAGAACTCCCCCTAAATGGGACACAAATATCATCTTCCCCTCCAACGAAGCTTGAGGATTATAGAAGAAGAGGCAGAAAGTGTGTAAGAGCCGAACTTGGTGGATAACTTCAAGTAAACTGTTTTCTGGACACAATAGGGCAATTGCACATATGAACTTACAGCACTGTTAACAGTGTATCCAAGGTCTGCACAAGCTTAAGCCAGACAGAAGCCTAGCGTGGAGCACAGTTGGAAGGAGGGTGAGTTCCCACCCTGTCTGAGGCACCATTGGCACTGATAGCTGCTAGGAGAGGGAGAGTCAGCTTTCTTTCATAATGTGACTCCGGTAGGTTGGTCACACTGCAGGGCAGGCCTTAAAATTTATATTTTAGGTTTGCTTTCGAAGAACAGAATTTTATATTAGCCTGTCAAGGCAGTTTAGTGATATATATATGTATATACACACACACACACATATATATATACACACACACATATATATATACTTAATAAAAGCAAACTTAAAAGTTACAAATAAAAGTTAAAATTTTTTCTATTTATGTAATAGAAAATATTTAAAATGCCCAGTTGAGACTTAGACTCCTTGGTATAAAGAGGCTGTTCTAAGACAGCCTAAATGTCAACATAGAAGCTTCCTGTGCTGTTGAGTTTCTACCAAATGTTTTCTAATCCGTGTCTGAGAGCAAAGTAATAGGTAGTGATTAGAATACAGTGTGTGAGGTACATCACAAGCTTATTTACATTTACAAGTTCATTGTGTCTTCTGTGTAGTCAGGGCAATCTTCATAGCGTGTGTGCACCAAAATTACCCCCCAGCAGCCTTGCATTTTTGCCTGCTTGACTTTCTGAATTTGTTACAAATGTTACAAATAATGAATGTTCAAATAAACTTAATGTTGAGGCTGTTTTCTAGATACAAACCAGCTTCTACGGTACACCAGAAATTATGCCAAGCCCAGACTTGTCTTGTTAGTCTAATAGATACGTGAGAACTGATTTAGGGAACTCTAAGTGAGTATGAGAACTCAAGTCGGCTTTGAGACTGTTTGGGAATTATGGTCATGTAATTAAAGACCTCAGTGTCCCACCTCCATGTCAGGGTTCACTTAGCTCTACAGAAATGGCTGTCTTTAGTATCTCCCTATGAACTGGTAATTGCTATCGTAAAGATTTACCTTGGCAAGGAGACTAAGTCATACTGCTAAAGCTTGTAACTACCAGGAAGACAGGTCTGGTAGGTTTGCCTGGTTCATGAAAAAGATTGCAGACAGAAAAATCACTGTGGCTAAATAATATGGAAGAATTTAGTATTGTGACATATGTTGCATTTTTAATTCTGGAATAGGAAAATTGGATATAAAATGAGATTGGTTTTAGTGGTGTCATTTCATACTTCTTACACATTTTATTGTTTTACTGTCTTTAAACTAGCCTGTTTTGTGGACCTTGGCTCTTACAGCCTCCCTCCTACTGCTTTACTGTAACTGCTTCTCTAGGCGTGGTTTTGTCAGCACTGGGTCAGCTACAAGCAAACGTTACCTTCTTCAGCACTTGAGAGTTTATGTTTGCCTTTCAAGAGAGTAACTGGTAACATCGGGAAGGGATGGGGATTTTCTTCTATCCAAAGTGAGTTCCTTTTGGCCATTTTAATATGTAAGAAATGAGAAGAAAGTTTCAGTGAAGAATACTAACATAAATGAACAATTTGGAATTGTAGAACACTGAATTTGAGTATAATTAATTTGAGCATTTTTATTTACTACTTTCTAATCCAGTGGATTAGTCTGTATAGTGTTACCATTGTGTTACTATTATTTTAGGCCTCATACTAGAATGGATGTAAATTTCAAGAAGAAAACCTGTCAGCCCTTCCTACTCCCACTCCCAGGACTGGATGTCATGTTGTGATATGTCAGTAATGGCTCTGAAAAGATAGCAGGAATGGGGTGGCAAGGAGGACTCATAGACCAACACTGTTTCCCAGCACCCTCAAGTGCAGATGTGGCCTCCAGTCACTCGTCTTCATTTTGTGCTTTATGGCACCTTTAGTCAGTTAGGCCTTGTATCACTGTTTTAGAAAAAATAATTGTGCACATTCTTCACCCTAACTGGGAAAGAAAGCCACATTAATACACCAAGAAGAGGGTGAAAACAGCCCAATGTCCTGAAAGACCAGTTGATTAAAGAATGTACTCTGAATAAGAGGATTTATTATAATTGAGAGTTTGGTTAAAGGATCATAATTGTAAATCCATCCTATCATAATTAGTTGTGGTATTCAATGTGTAATTAATCCCCACTGATGACTCTAGGTATGATGTGTCTAATAAGAAAAAAAAGAACAAATTGCCCTTCTCTACTATTGAGGAGCTCAGTTCAACATGTCCAAATATGCATAATAAAAATAAATCTTAAAAGGAAATATATATATATTCATGCATATGTGTGTGAATTTAAGTGTTTGGGAAAGATCTACATTACTCATTGTTTTTATATGATAAACAAACTGATATATCTTACTTTTCAAACTCAATTTATCTTGGAGCTTATACAGTATCAGTAGATAATCTTTTAAAAAAAAATAGACTGGGTGTGGAAGTGCTTACCTTCTAGCACTTGGGAGGCAGAGGCAGATGAATTTCTGAGTTCAAGGCTAGCTCAGTCTACACATCGAGTTTCAGGCTGGCCAGGGCTACCTAGTGATACCTGGTCTCAAAAAAAAAAAAAAAAAAAGCGCAAACCAATAACTCCATGCAAGTGTAAAATGATTTATTCAGCCACGTCCTTATTGGTCCACTTTTGGCTTTGTAACATACATACTGGGTGGTTTGTTTGTTTTTCTAAACATCATTGCCTGTTTTCAATTAGCCTGTCATTTGTAGTCCCTTTACACCTCTGCAACCCACTAGCCCTCAGAGTTCCTGTCTCTTCCTTGGAGTAGTTCTCCCTGACCTTTCTGTCTGCTGGAGTTACTTTGCTCTCAAATCATGTTTACCTCATTCTACCTATTTCCTTATTAGCCACTTAAAAAAACAAAAACAAAAACAAAAAAAACAGCCTGGCATTTCTTTGGTTGTCGAACTGCACCCTGCTTTTCTGGGGTGCCTGGAGCACAGGCAAAGTCAGTAATGGGTGCTCCACAGTCTGGGAGGGAAAACAGAAAGGTTGTAGTTCCCAGTCTCCTCTGTACCCAGGTACTGCCGGAGTCAGGAACTCGGCTTCTGGGTCCACACTTTCGGTCATGGCCTCTGTGCACCAGGCAGGAAGGGGAAGGCAGAGCCTGGGTTGGGGGCAGAACTTGGTCTGATTCAGAGTGAGTGCCTGCAGAGTATGGAGGGCTAGAAGAGAGAAGGCCTTCTCTGGGAGATTCAGGCATCAGATGAAAGCCTCCCCTGAGGCGATCCTTGATGAAGAGAGGATCCTTGCTTGTCCAAACTTTAACTGATGGCAGATGTGAATGCGTACACCTTACTCAGGTTGATCCCTGGATTAAATACCTTTCTGGGGAGGAATGCCCAGGAAGGGAAGCTCGTTGCCTGAATGCTCAGAGGGGTTATCTAGATACCTCATTAGCATAGAGAACTGAAGGTTTTTATGCTACTGTGACTGATTGCCTTGGTCATCAGTGTCATGGTTACATGTTCCAGAGCAGAGAGCAAGCAGATAGAGGTAGGCCTAGAATGGCTCCACCCCTGCCGTTCTTAATTCTGAGATTCCTGGGGTTTGAGCTCATTCAGCCTTACCGGTTCTCATGCCTGTCTGGTAACAAGGTATTACATGCCCTACATATGCTTTCTTCATTTAGGTAGTCCCATATAGGTGCTAAGAGTGTGAGCATTAGCGAATGACCTGGTTTTGAATTCTAATTATTTAATCCTAGCATGCTGAGTTTCCATCTTGTTCCTCAGTATCTTCATCTAATATTGGAGCTAAAAGGCTGACCATATGGCTCAGTGGTAAAAGCCTCACAAGCCTGTTAACCCAAATTTATGTAAACAATTTTGGTTTTTTTTTTTTTTTTTTTAAAGCCAGGTGTTGTCTTGTGTGTCTGGAACCTGGAATACATAGAGACTAGCGAATCACCTCGAATCTCATGGACTATCCTGAATACAAAATATGGCAAAAATAATGAGAGGAAGCATGCCTCAAGACAGAGAGAACTGACCCCCAAACATTGTCCTCTGCCTTCCATGAATGATGTGTAAACACAATAGTAACTATAAATTAATCAAGTTACTAGCAGCTGGGAGAACTCATACTAGCCTCTTATTTCAGCTATGTCACAGACTTTGAAGTTAACCAAATATGCTATAAATGTCTTACCACATATTGGTGAAATTGAGAGCATGCCATTTAGTTTTGCAGCAGAGAACTTCAGATAAGAAGGTTTGCCATTTTTGCAGACTTAGAGCACATTAAAGGTGGCACCAAAATTATACTGATGGTTCTAAGTAGACAATATTTTGTTTCGAGTCAAGACTCACTGTGTAACACTGGTTGGTCTAGAACTCACTGTACAGACAAGGCCCGCCTCAGAGACAGTAATCCTGCCTTTGCCTCCTGAGTGCTAGAATTAAAGGTATGTTCATCATGACTGGCTTCTAAGTAAAATTTAAGCTTTTAGTGACTATGCAGATTTGTCCAGTGAACCTTTGCAGTATAGAGTGACTGTTTGCTCCAGTTTGCCTAGAACTTTTCCTGGGCAAAGCAAAGGAAGACTCATGTCTCAAGAAAACTCAGGCAGGATATTGGAGTCTGTGGGAAAGATGCTTCCATATGCAAATAGTTTCCTGTGAAATGAAATGAAGGATGACCAATATCTGATCTGGTCTAGAGTAGTAGTACATTTGGGCTCTGAGTGGCTCTGGTAACACAGAGTTCCTCTGGAGCCCTCATCTGTTCAGAATAGAAAAGACTGGGATTTGCCGAGTAGCTGTAGTAACAGGAATCAGGCTTGAGGACTCGTGTGTGCAGAGTGGGGGAAGGCCTTGGGAAAGATTCTTCAGTCCGCAGCTGATCACTGACCTTCTAGGATTTGCTGTGTGTTGAGTAACTCTCCCTGCAGGCTGCATCTCTTAGCAAACACCACTGTTCTAGGGATTTGCGTGTTTTCAGTTCATTCACTGTTGACTTTCTGATGTATTGATAGATGGAAATATTTTCTCCAAATATCAATTTCCTTGTCTCTTGCCTTGATCTTCAAAGAACTGCAGTTGACGAATTTAGGCAATGCTTTGTGCCATCATAGGGTGCTCTTCTTGGTAAAAGAGGAAGGAAAGTAGATTCTTTCTCCAGTTGTACCCCACAAATTAGAAATGCTGTGAAAATTTCTCATTAATAAAAATATTTTTCCATAGCTGTTATTGAAGGCATGTCTCAGCTAGTTGGGAAATTATGGCAAGAAGATTTTAAGTTCAAGGCCTGTCAGGCTACCGAACAAATTCAAAGCTGACCATGCAACTTGATGAGACCCATCTTGTGTACAGTATTAGGACTGAGGATAGCCTGGTGGTAGAGTGCTTGTTTTTTGCCACTCCTGCAGGCCTTTCTCACTATAAAGATCTCCAAAGTAATACACTGGATCCAAGCTCTGTTCCTTCTTGGATGAAGGTCAGAGAGTGCAGTATGTATGATTGCTCCCAACCTCATTAAATAGGCTCACAGACTAGGGAGAGCAAAGTGCACCAATGTCTGTTGATAGCCGCCTACAGTTAGAACATAGGCTTATAGTAGGTTATCTTGGAGTTAGACTGTCAAGGTTGGTTTCGTTTTGTGCTAACTGAAATATAATCCTTGCCACAACTAAGAGATTTATTTATTTTTGTTTTTTAGTGTCTAAAAAGCACGGCAAGCTTATTACTTTCTTGAGAACATTCATGAAGTCTCGCCCAACAAAACAGAAGCTAAAGCAGCGGGGTATCTTGAAAGAGAGAGTATTTGGTTGTGACCTGGGGGAGCACCTCCTGAACTCTGGGTTTGAAGGTAAAAATCAACTCTTTCAGCTTGTGGTATTGGATCCTCACACGTTTGTATTGGTTTTCTTTCACCAGTCACCGGGCACATGTGGTAAATGCTGTGTGCTGTGGTTCAGTTCAGCAGCCGACGCCTAGCTTCAAAGACTCACCTCAATTCTGGGCGGAGCGAAGCCTCAGGGTGTGCCCTGCCCACCGTGCTATGGTCATGTAGAAAGAGCTGGCAGGCGTGTAGGACATGGTTACTCTGTGGGTTTTATTACATTGTCAGGCCACTTCTTCAGCCAACTTCCTTGTTCATGTCCTAAAACTTTCACTGCCAGTTCTTTAGGGGGAGGGTGACAGGTGAGACGATAAAACACTGAAACCAACTGCCTAGATTTTATAACTAAACTTTACATTCCTTTCTCCTTAAATTCAGAGTCCAGAATTTAGTAGTTGGAGGGAAAGAAAGGAGTTTGAAGTTTTATTGAGTGAAATTTAGAAATGTGTTCTTTAGTATCTAGACTGTGTTTCATTTGATAAGTGTGTGGAACTTTTTTAAGATTTGAGACTTTATATTGTTTACACAGTGTATATCTACAGTTATACCACGAATATATATTTTATACATACATAGACTATTCAATTCTAAAACAGCTAGAACAATCAGGAAGAAAAAATTCAGATATTTTAAATACAATTTGAGAGAACATGAGAAAAACGTATAAAATAAAAAGATGTACCTATCTATGTATTGTGTATAATTGTTTTCCCTTAGATTTACTCTGTTTCCATCTAGACTAACTAAATTAGTAACAATATGAACTGAGGTTGTGTGCCACATAATGCTGTATTGGGCAGTGATGGATTGTGTGTAGGATAGTAGTCCAGTAAGACAGAAAGTATTGTAGCTGAAAAGTTCCCGTCACCTAGTGAGATTGTGGGCTTGAGAGGAGTTAGCACAGACTGTAGATCCCAGGTGCTGAGCTTAGTCTCCAGCATCACTGCCTCCCAAACCAAGATCTAGGCCAGCACGTCAGTGTGTGTTTATGATAACATTGGTGCTGATGGTCACATGAAAGTGTAAACTATAGCATTATAATGACATATCTAATATTTATTGGTCTTGAGACAGAGTCTTTCTGTGAGCCCTAGCTGGGCTGCAGCTTCCGGTCTAGTCCAGGATGGCCAAAAAGATCCTCCTGCCTTTGTTCCCGCATGCTGGGATTGTAGGCATAACCTAGCAGGCTTGACTATGAACATGATTCCTGATAACTAGCTATAATGAATGATAGTATTACTACATTGTATACTAACTATATTATTTAAAATAAGTGTATTTTCATTATAGGAAATATTTCATTATGACAGTCCTACACTTTTGTTGGTTATTGTAGAGCATATTACTTCTATCTAAAAGTTACTGTAGAAGAGTATGCTGGGATGGCAGCAGCTCATATGCATCTTGTATTTATCGTGTTTCTTGACTGGATTATTTTCTCCTTCATTTGATGTAAATTCACTTTGTGCTTTTCATTATGGCCTCTCAGTGTACAAAAGCCACCATTAATGTTGTCAGGAAGAGACCACATTGTTTGATCTGGAAACAACAGTTTCCAGTGACTAACAGTGATTAAGGAGTCTGCAGGTAGAAGGCATTCATGATGGTTGTTCCCCTCTGCCAGGCTTGCATTCTGTCAGCTCTGATGAATGAAGTGATGCTAGCTGTGAGGCTTCGGCTTTATTAGAGATTCAAAACTGGTCCAAGTGCTGAGAACAAGTGACTGTTGGATGCTTAGTTCTAAATATACAACTGAATAACCTCCAAGGCTCAGGGGCCATCGCTGGCTAGGAGGCAGAAAGCGGGTGAGAGCTAGAGGACCAGAAAGAGAGCTGTGAAGCAGTCCACGCTGGCTGTTGCACCCATGAATTCACAACAGCAGTGACTGTCTATGAACGATCTCATTAGTGTTCTGTCATCAATGGCGAAGGGGCTTGTAAAGCCATAGGCAGCTCCTCAGAGAGGGGGTATCCTGCTACTTAGTGGTATATACACTGGCATAACTCCCATCCATGCTTGTGCAGACACCCCGAATTAAGTACAGTGGGACACACACACACACACACACACACACACACACACACACAGGAGTGGAATGGTTGTGGAGAAGGGATTTAGTAGGAGAAGGAAGTGGGGGGACTATGGTCAAAGTAAAGTGTAGGAACAGGAGACAGAGAAATTATAAAAGAATAAATAAACTTTAAATAGAGAGCTCAGCATTATTAGAGACAGTGAGACTTACGGACACTGACAGACGGGTGTTGTGGGAAATATTAAAAAAATTTTAATATTTTGAACCTGCCAACTCCCCAGAGTTGGACGGACTGTGCTCCTGCGCAGTGTCTGGCTGAGCCACTAGTGTCCCTCTCTCTGCCAATGGCAGTCCCACATTCCAGTAACCAAGTAAATCAAAACTCTTGAACCTTATAGTTAACCAATCAGATTTATGTATCAATAAATTCTCAGTTTACAAGATGCCAATACAATAATTTCATAACCAACTGATAATGATAAAAACTTTATCCCAATTATTTTAACCTTACGGTATCATAACTACCTTATAGCCATGCTGGTTCACATCCGCCGCCATCTTCCTTTCTTCTCCCTCCCCTAAGATGCTCTCTGTCTCTGCAACTCTTAGCTCTGCCACCCTTTTCCCTGTCCAATCACAGGCCTCCTGCTGCCCTAATGTACTTGGACAGGGAAAATCCTGCATCAGACAGGGGCTGGGGAGGTGACTGGAGTCTGATTGCTGCCGTGTGCTCAGACTGGTAGAGTTCTGTCATTGAAGCACTCAGCTACCAGAACCTTGCTTGGGTATCACCAAGGCATGTTATAAAATGGCACCTAGAAGGTGAATAAGAGAAGTCCTTCTGCTTCAGAAGATTTACCAAGGGTGGGGAAGTCGTGAAAGTCAGCATGGCTGAGGTGGAGCTGGCAAACGCCTTAACCTGAGGTGTGGGTGAGGGCCACGCTCAGTCACAGACTTGTTCTTGATGAATGGATAGATACGGAGTAACTGGATCGTGATCACAACTGCACAGTTGAAGAAGAAGCAAGAGTAAGGAAGCCCTGGAGGAAAAGGAACCCCCAAATTCATGATGAGGCTCTTATCACAGCAGCTTCCATAGGCCCCAGTAAGCTTAGTTTACCCAGGGCCAAAAGGTGCTCTGTAAGAGGAAGTGTTCTGAGCTCCTTTCTGTGGCAGTAGAGAAGTAAACTGAGCTGGCCACTGTGAATACCTGGAGATGGACAGCTCTCCAGGAGCGATCGTGGCAGAGCCTCAGAGTAATCTCAGAAAGCATTGTCCACTTCCAGAGGGGAAATATGGGGAGTGGGGACTGTGATACTGAAGATCCTGACCCCGAGTTAACCTGAGCTAACATGCTTATTATTATTATTATTATTATTATTATTATTATTATTATTATGTCTTTATTTCTGGAAAGAAAGTTTAAAATCTAAAGTAATTAGAAAAATGGAAAAAAACTTTGAGAGTAAGACAATTATAGTTTATTGTAGTTTTAGCTGTGATTGCAAAAGAGTCAAAATATAAACTTATAAAATAAAAATTTATAGTAGCTAAGATTAATTTACTAAGAAAATATTTTTATGAGTTTAGTGCAGCCCATGCAACAATTCTCTAGACACAGAGGTGCCTATCACTGTCCTGAGGCCAGGTGCAAAGGTGCCCTCCACTGTCCTGAGCCCAGGCACATAGGTGACCATCACTGTCCTGAGCCCAGG
>JADRCH010000146.1:2635751-2753149 GCA_019843965.1 Rhynchomys soricoides
GTCCTGAGCCCAGGCACATAGGTGACCATCACTGTCCTGAGCCCAGGCACATAGATGACCATCACTGTCCTGAGCCCAGGCTGACTCATTCAGCACAGCTTCCAGTCCTGAAGGCCCTGTTCATAATAAGTGTACTTTTCTTTACAATTGCTATGCATAGATATAGTTTTGTTTACAGATACAAATATTTACCTGTCCAGCTATGGTTAACCACAGTATTCAGAACAGTAACATGCTGCTCAGGTTTATGCCCTTGGAGCAGTGGGCAAGACTGTACAACCTATATATAAAGTGGCCACATTGTAAGGCATGTATGAATGCACATTCTAATGTTGGTACAGTGAAATCTAAAGATAGCTGAGCCTATATCCCTGTCTTGAAATAAAACATGACTGTAGGGTCTTTGCCCTAAATATGTGCATTTCTGGCACTTTTTTTTCTGAGAGAGGGGCTCATTGTATAAGAATACTTTTCTAAGTGACTCATTGTCTGCATTGTACTCCAGTAAGTGATCAGACTCACAGAAGTAATCCTGTTAACATTTTCTACTGTTTCGACACCTCCCTGTTGGAGTGAGTGACAAAGCTGACTTACCTGCTTCTCTTACGTGGTAGTGTAAGAAACCATACAGGAGCCTGACAAACCTGTCTTCTGTTAATGTTTCACTTTGTTGTCCCTAGTGCCAGGGTTTGACAGCATAAGCTCACCCAGTCACACAAAATGTGAGCTCACCAAAAGTTACAGGTATTTATAGGACTGCTGGGTTAAAATCTGCCAACAGAATTTCCTCTGCAACTATTATACTAATTTGTCATTTATTTGAACATCCTTAACTGTAGAGTCGGGTTATTTTCTTGCTTTTATGTCTCTTACCATTTTCCAGCATTGCTGTGGTGCAATCATTAATAATTAATAACTCATAATGATTAATCACTAAGAATTAATAAGAGACTCCACCAGACTGTTCCATCATGTCTGAACTTCCAGCAGCAATTGAGCAAGCTTCACTTGAATCTCATATATTTTGTCTTTCCTTCTCTCCCTCTCTCCCTCTCTTCCTACCTCATTAGAGAAGACAGCTGCCAAGATAATGTTTTGTTTTGACAAATCAAAGGTTTTACTACACTATTCATAAGTTCTCTGATTTATAAAATCTTGTCAGGTGGAATGGAATTTTCAGGTATCTAAGATTTTTGGTGGTTGTTGTTTTTCCTGAAGGCTTGTTTTATTTCTTTACATATTTAAAATAGGATTTCCTCAAAAGTTTGAAATGAAATTGCTAGTAAAAAAGAGTGAGGACTTTGTAGGAAATATGTAAAATTATGTTTCATATAGAACAAAAGTATTAGGGCTCAAGATGTAGGAGATGTAGCCCATTTGGCAGGGTGCTCACCAAGTAGGCCTAGGTTTCATCCCTAGTACTTTGGAAATCAGAATGGTATTGCACACCTGTAGTCCCATTCCTTGGAGGACAAAGGCTAGACATCAGAAGTTTACAGTCATGGCTACAGATGAAGTCAAGATCTTGCACTGAAACTGGCTGATTATTAAGGCCCAGGTTCCCCCGTCTTCTCCTGCTCATTGTTGGGATCACAGCGTGGACCCTTACACACAGATTTTATGTGGTTCTTGAGGGTGAAGCTCAGATCCTTATGCTTGTGTAGTAAGCACTTTAACCACTGAGCTGTATCCTCAGCCCCATGGGAAGCTTCTTTAAGGAAGAACTAGGAGCTGGGGAATGGCTCAGTGAGCAAAAGCACTGTGTGAGGACCTGGAACAACCTAAAAGCCAGATGAGCAGTATGCACATCTAGAGCTCAAGTAGTGCTCACTCAAGTGGAGATGGAAGGTGGTCACAGGAGGGTCCCCAGAGCTTGGAGATGCGTTAGTCTGGCTCTACAGTAGCGAAACAACACTAGCTAATGCTCAGCTTTCCTTTATAGAGTATCCGCATCCATTATTCCAGTGGTCTGCAAGGATATTTGGAATAGGTGACAGTTTTGTACCCCTAAATTTTTTATTATTTCATGTACATTAGCATTTTGCCTGCATGTATGTCTGTGTGAGGGAGTCAGATCTCCTGGAACAAGTGTTACAGACAGTCGTGAACTGCCATGTGGGTGCTGGGAATTGTTCCTCTAGAGAGGTAGCCAGTGCTCTTAACTGCTGAGTACTCTCTCCAGTGCCACGTAAATTTTATTCCATTCCTAGTTTATAGAATAAAAACTGAAGACATTGAGGTTTTTGATAAAACAGTATTGGAAATGGAAAGTAAGCTCTTAAAAGATGATTTCATATTTAGCACACCAGACTGATTATTTCTAAGAAACCCACAAAAATCTCACTACTGTTCCCCATGCCTTTCTTCTCCACCACATAAGCATCTCTTTCTTGTTACTGAAGTTCCTGAATGTTTTAGAGGTAGAAGTACACAGCTGAAAACGAATATAGCTCCGTATGAAACCAGAATCCTCTCCCCTGTTAAGTAACTGGCTCTCAGAGCACCTGCACATTAATGGCCTGCTAGTTTTGTACCTGTATCATGACGGTAGTGCTCCTGAGCTCTGAACGCCTGGAGTTGGGGGACGCTTGTCCTGATTTTTCACCTTGAAGAACTTACAGTCATGAACAGGTAATGGTGTGTAATCAAGAAACACTTGGAAATGATGTAGAGTGCTGCAGGGGCCTCATGGGCATTCTGTGAAGTGGTCCCTGAACCTGCTGGAACAACAGCACAGTGCTCTGTGGTGAGACTGGTTGGGGAGAGGGCTGTAGAATGGGTATTGTATTAAAGGGTGGGGTTTCAGTTGCTCTTGAACTGTAGAACAGGAAGAGGCAGTGAGTGTAATGTTAAAGGGCCTTATGCACTTGGCAGCATACGGAAGTGGTTGAAAATGCTGACTCTGCACTTACACTACTTGCATTAGAATCTGATTTCCATTACTGTTCCTCCTTGCTTCTGATGAACCTGATGTCTGAAGATGTGGTCCTTCACTATAAAATGGGGGTAATACTAGGACTTTGCCCATCAAGTGTCTTTGAGAATTAAATGAGTATATATATGTTATGTTTGTGAGATGGTTTGTCAGGTAAAGGCACTTGCCATAAAGCTTGATGACCTGAGTTTGATCCAGCATCCACAAGATGGAAAGAAAGAACCAATTCCCTCTCAAGTTGTCCTGTCACTTCCACATACATCTCATGGTGTGCTTGTGCATGCATATGTGGGAGAACACACGAAGGAAGGAAAGAATGAAGGAGGGAGGGGGAAGGGAGGGGAGGGAGGGAAGAAAGTGGGAAATCAGTAAGAAAGTTAAATTTTGAAATGTCTACTTGTTTTTGATATACAAAGTCTTTGATATACAAAGTACTCAGTGCTATTTGCCACAGCTTTTTGATTTTTAATCACAAGGACCTTTAGGTTTTAAGTGTAAAATATGATATCTGATAGGATTTGAAAGGTGGACCGCATAACTCCAGCTAAAAGCAGGAAAAGCAAGGCACCATTGCAGTAAAGAAATGATGTGAGACCTACTATGGGTGGAATTCAGTAGCTCTGCCTGTCTCACTAGCAGTCTAACCTGCTTCATTTTACAGGTGTTTCTCCCGTAGTGTAGTGTCTCTTTACAGACCAAGTAATGTCCTCCCAAACATTGCTTGTCAGGGATTTTTAACTGGCACTAACAGATGGTCAATTAAGAAGCCTGTGTGCTATTTAATCTGCATTACAAAATGAAGAATGCTAAACTTTGGCCATTGCAAAATTTAAATGGTTATAGAAGTTTATCACATGGTTTCAAACTTTTGTTATAGCCCACATGCCTGAAATAGTTGTTCCTTTGCCCGACTGAGAGGACAGAGACACTTGTTTAGGAGCGAAGTGTTACAGCACTTGTAATCATGTTGTTGGGACAAGCACTTTGTAAAATCACTTGCTGTGGATAACATTGAGTGAGCTGCCATTTGTTGACTTTAGTTTGTAGTAGTGTAGGGTTAAACACTTGATCTAAAAGAGTCTGTGGTTGAAGACTGTGTGACCCACGTAAATACAGAACCCAGGCTAGAAGTTGCCAGGTGTAGATACGAGTTTAATAAACAGATCCTCCTCCTCCTCCTCTTCCTCCTCTTCTTCCTCCTCTTTATAACAGACTGATTTGTGAATTTTACTTTGCTTATGAACACTAAGATGTTTTGAACATCCCTTTGGTTACACTGAATAACAACACTAATCTGTCTTAAAAATCTCTTTAGTGCCTCAGGTTCTTCAAAGCTGCACAGCGTTCATAGAGAGGTATGGCATTGTGGATGGGATATATCGTCTCTCTGGCGTGGCCTCCAATATCCAGAGACTGCGGTAAATAAAACTCTATAGCACTTTCTTTTTTATTCTTATTTAACTCAGCAAATTAAACTTATTTCAAGCACAGCAAATATTATAACCATGGCTCTCAGTAACATGGTCGAGATAAAACTAGGAAAGAATGTCCATGCTATTCTCCACCTGAATGAGATTTCATGATCTGTAGTGTCCCAGAGCCATGCCCATGGACTTCCTCAGTCCATCAGTAATATTTTATCTCTTTGAAATGTTAGAAGAAGGTGAGTGAGATGGCTCAGCAGGTAGAGGCACTGCCAAGCCCCGTGACCCGAGTTCCAACCTGGAGCCCACATAGTGGAAGAAGAGAACACACTCCCAGATTGTGTTCTGACCTGTGTGCATGTGCCTTGGCGAGTGTGTCAGAGTCCAAAAGTCACATATAAAGTATAATGATTTGAAGAAAATAGAAAGTAACTGAGGTAAAGGTAAACCTTTGGGGCTAGAGAGTTTCCTGGTTTAATATTGAAGTTCTGTCTTTAATTTCACATGGCTATCTGACAAAAGATAGCCTCTCATTTGTTTAAGTCTGAATATTGGCTTGTTGTATGCAATTATTTGAAGGAAACAGCAGCTCTGAAGTAGAGGGGAACATTTTGGGCTTCTCCTTTCTGTTCTATGGTGTATATTTTCTTTTCTTCACTAAAGTAATTCTGTCTTGTCTTCTGTCTCGGTTAGTCATGAATTTGATTCGGAGCATGTCCCCGACCTGACAAAAGAACCTTACGTTCAGGACATCCATTCTGTGGGCTCCCTCTGTAAGCTGTACTTCCGAGAACTCCCAAACCCTCTGCTTACCTACCAGCTGTACGAGAAGTTCTCTGTGAGTACTGGATGGGGTAGAGCCTCTCGACGTCTCCGTGGTGTGTTGCTGGGTTTTTATTCATAATGTGTTTTGGTTTAATTTCATGTGAGAATTAGCTCTGTGCTGACAAAAGACTTCCCTGAACAAACAGCAGCAGTTAAGTGATCTGGGTTTTTGACGTTTTCAAATTGTTGTTCTTTTATTTCTGGCTTTGAGCCACTAACTCAGCATGCATGACATTAAATACCAGCATGCTTTTTAACAGTGGCAAGTGAGCGCCACAGCGTGAGGGAACAGTATGCTTTATTGATGCTACACTTTGCCCGAGTGAGATTGCAAGTCAGGAACTTCCGTTTCGACTAGCAGAGCTCACTGCGGTGTTGGGTTGTGTCTGTTACAGGATGCTGTTTCAGCAGCAACAGATGAAGAACGGTTGATAAAAATCCATGATGTCATCCAGCAACTCCCCCCACCGCACTACAGGTAAGTCATGACTTAGCAAATGGATAGTAGCAGAGGTTGAGATTTATATTAGGCACAGCTGGGTCTTTGTGGCTCATATGTAAATGATTGTTTCTAATAATAGAATGTATAGTACTATCTTTTGGTCACTATCTTTTATTGCTTTTAATCTCTGTGTAGTTAGGGTTCCAGAAATGTTGTAGATGACTGATTTTGTGTGTGTGTGTATGTGTGTGTATGTATGTGTGTGTGTGTGTGTGCATGTGTGTGTGTTAGTCTGTCTGTCTGCGTGTTTGACTGTGTAGTTTAAGATATTCTGCTCAGTTATTTAATCTCAGTGTGCACAGGATGCTCTGAATAGATATGATGAACAAAGACACTGCAGCTGAGTGGGCTTTTCACTATAAAGGCAGATCAGCTGCCCAGGTCCTGTTTCTGCCGCTCCTGAAATTGCTCAGGCCATCTTTAGGTTTGCTAATGCCTTGTTTTTATACTTTGGATAAATGATCAGGCTCTTTCCTGTTGTCTGCTGAAAGTAAAATAACATAACTTCAAGATATCATTTGGTCTGGAAACTTAATTTTGTGGAAATTTCATGTTGAATGATATTTTTCATGTTGAATGATATTTAAACTTAGTAAGAAACCAAAAAGTGTGTCGGTGTGTGTGTGTGTGTGTGTGTGTGTGTGTGTGAGAGAGAGAGAGAGAGAGAGAGAGAGAGAGAGAGAGACACACACACATAGAGAGATTGATTTTATTTTTCTGTCAGAAACATATAAGCCAGTGAGCTCCATGCTTCTGTATAGTGTCTGTTTCAGTTAGCATGCTATATTTCATTTTCCAGAACCCTGGAGTTCCTGATGAGACACTTGTCTCTTCTAGCGGACTATTGCTCTATCACAAATATGCATGCAAAAAACCTTGCCATCGTGTGGGCACCAAACCTGCTGAGGTAATTTGTATTTGATTTATGAACTTTAAAGAATGCATTTTCTCGAATTTTTTTTTTTTAAAAAAAGCCTTGCATCATTGTTCATCCAGAAAAGCCTTTGACAAGTAAAACAAACAATGACTGTATTAACATCTCCCTAAAGCAGCCATCGAGGCAGTAGCTAAGAGGCTGTAAAAGTCCCGATTTCTTCTGTGCTCCAGAATTGTGTGTTAGATCTCCACTCACAGCTCTGATGGTGCTGTTATCCACCCCACAGATCTAAGCAGATAGAGTCGGCTTGCTTCAGTGGGACAGCAGCTTTCATGGAAGTGAGAATTCAGTCTGTGGTTGTTGAATTCATCCTCAATCACGTGGACGTGCTCTTCAGTGGCAAAATCAGCGCTGTCATGCAGGAAGGGGCAGGTATGGCTCAAATGACTTTTCCTTGTTACCAGGAACAGGTTCCTAAAGGAATGGACAACTTTGCAATTATTATTTCACCTAATACTATGTGACAGTGTAGAAGATAGCTAAGTCAAGTCTGTTACAAACTCAGTGAAGTGACAGCTACTTGGTGTGTCTATCTAGTGAGTACTCCATATCAGACTGTTTTGATATAAGTTCATTACACATTAACAATACCATGCCTTAGGGCTGGAGAGATGCTTCAGCAGTTAAGAGCACTGGCTTCTCTTCCAGAGTGCTCCATTTCTGTTTCCAGCACCTACATGATGGCTCACAACCACCAGCAACTCCAGATCCAGGAGAACCAACGCCTCCTTGCCGCTTCCATGGGAATGCATGCAAGTAGAGCACAGACACAGGCAGAACAAGAAATAATGAAAAGGATTTTAAAATAAAAAAAAAAAAAAAACCTTGCCTCCATTATTAGTATGTATAAAGGAATGAGATAGAGCAGAAAGAGAATAATGTCCTTCTAACACTGAAACTGTCTGAGTGTCACCTTTATCTGGTATAAAAAGCCAAATTAGATAGTTACAGAATCTCACTGTGCTCTGGAATGCCACCTTTTGTCTCTCATTAAATATAAAGCACTGTGATATGTATTATTGAAAAATATTGAAGAAAAGTTGAAACACTGTCACTAGGTAGAGAGTGAAGGTGGATGGACAGACTGATACACACAACACTGACATCCTTCCTTTTCCTTCTGAAGCTTCTCTGTCAAGGCCCAAGTCCCTGCTGGTCTCTTCGCCATCTACCAAGTTGTTGACATTGGAGGAAGCCCAGGCAAGGACACAGGCTCAGGTCAATTCTCCTATTGTGACTGAAAATAAGTACATCGAAGTAGGAGAAGGGCCTGCTGCACTTCAAGGGAAGTTTCACACCATCATTGAGTTCCCACTTGAAAGGTAACATACCTAATAAGTCCTGTTTTAAAATATGCTTTCACAGCTATAGGTAATAGATTGCTTTAAAATTTACTATTTTATTAAAATTGGGGCAGTTGTAGAAAGTATACTTAATTAAATATAGACACTGAACTCCTTGTAAGGACCAATAAAAGTTATTCTTACAAAACTTTATGACAGTGTAATTTTTAAAAAGTTACTTGTACAGGAAAACTGCTAATATAAATGATACACATTCATTGCATGGGTTGGCTTTTCTGTTTCAGAAATGTGACTTAGAAGTTTAGAAATAAAATATGTTGAGATAGCATATTCAGAAAGTAGTGAATGCTTAGTGACTTCTCTGACGCTGGTTCCTGACCAGCAACAGAATCACTGGTGACTGTGAGCCATGCATACCCTCCTGCCCCAGCCCTGACCCACCTGGTCAGGAACTGGAGCCTCCTGTGCAATTCTGATGAGTGCAGCAGTTGCTATGATCCCAGAGAAGCTGTGAGTGTGACCCACACAAACTTGCATGAGGCTTTTGTTTGTTGTACAGTTTTTGGTTGTCACTTGGTTTCAGGGACGTAAGCAGTATGAGGAGCACTGCACTATGTCCTGCCAGTGTCCCTCCAAGGTCTTACCCTCATTGCTTCTCTAAGGAAATGCTAGTAACAGGGTGTGACTCCCTTACCAGGTCTGTAGGAAGACGAATGCGTGTGCAGGGTAGTTTAGATGTTTCTGCTGCCCTTCTGGCTGTGCCCATGAACATAAGGATCTTGTTTCTCTAGATGATGTAACACTAATAAAACCTCAGAATTTTCCGTTTTTCATTTTTGGGTATTCTCTACCTTCGTTTTCTTTCTGTGACTAAAAAGCCAGAAGTTGGCATGTCTTTCTTTTTCATTTCTGAGTTGATCTTCAGCACCTTGCTTTCATATTTTAGCCTCTGTTTTACTAAAAACAAATGTCTTTAAGTAGAGATTCAAAAAGTAGACATTGGAATGTAGACAGACTTGGGTTTCATGAAATCCTGGTTTTCTCACACAGTTCACGGGGTTAAGGAAACTAGTTGAACTTCATAGGTCTTCATTTCATCAGCTACTTGTGTGGTGATCTGACCTTAAGGGCATCTAACTGTACATAGGTAGCCAGCACACGTGCTGGATTCTTACCCTCCCTTCTGTCCCTGCTCTCCCCTCGCCTCCTATGCTGTCTTGTTTGTGGAGGCTTATTACCAAGGTCGTCTTTGCACTTTTTCTCAGACTGAGGTGCACACGGCCTTTGACGCTATGTAGTTCATGTTGCTGTCCACATTAGCTTCCATGCCTTGCAGCTCTACACTGCACTGTGCACCACATGGAAGGAGAAGGCTTGTCAGCTGCTCCCATTTTGCCTCTCCAGGTTGTTCCATTCTCTACTTTTTATTCATTTCTTGTTCTTCAGGAAGAGGTAGAGCCTCTGTTACATTAGTACTGATAAACTGCTTTTTGTTTCATAGAAAGAGGCCTCAGAATAAGATGAAAAAATCTCCCGTTGGCAGCTGGCGCTCCTTTTTCAATTTGGGGAAGTCCTCTTCTGTTTCCAAACGCAAGTTGCAGCGGAATGAGAGTGAGCCGTCGGAGATGAAAGCCATGGCTCTGAAAGGTGAGCACTCAGCTGCTCTGTCCTGGGGAGCAGGCTGCCTGTGGCTTTCGGCACCTGTCTGCATGGCCAGCTTCTCTGGGTGTGCCTTCCCTGTGCCATCATGACACACCTCACTGTGCATATGCGTGCATAGTTGTGTGGCACAGGTGGGCTGTCTGTATGTAAAGATAATATCAGTTATGTAGAGAACTCAGTTCTTAAGAAAGCTATATAGATGACTCACACACACACACACACACACACACACACACACACCAGTGCATTTGTCTTGTTGCTTCTCTATGGTAACGTAGCTTGTACAGTGCTAGTAATAAGCAAATACTACTGTTTATGTACTTGTTTTGATCTTTAGTTTCACATGTTTAAAGTTGACAAGTCTGTGTTTCAGCATACTTTTCAAGTTTATAACAGATTTCACCAACGACATTCTCCTACGTGACTCGCTGATGGAGTACAGTGTTTCATCAGACAGACCTATGACTGTTGAACAAATTACTCTTTAAAATAGTTTTTAAAAACTTGTGCTCTGATATGAACATGCTCTTAATCCAGAAAGACTAGTAGCATTTTTCTTAGGTACCATTAGAAGTAATGCTGGGTTCATTTACATCATATTGTTTGTAATCATGTGTTACCCACGTGTTAGATAATTTGATTAGTTGGCTCTTCAGAAAGAAAATGAAGGTAGTGCCCTGCCTTCAGAGCCTACCTAGAGAGCTGTCTGTATGAGAAAATGACTTCCAGGATACAGTTACGGCTGAAGTAGAATTTTATGTCTAGCATCTTTGGCTGGCATTGTCAGTTCTTGTGGGGTGTAGGGTGATGGTCAAGAATGCTAACTGTATTTTAGAAGATTAATATTTTATGTGTATGGATGCTTTGCCTTCATTTGTCTGTGAACACTCCATGTGCCTGGTGCTCATGGAGGCCAGAAGAGAGCTGTGGGTTCCCTGGGACTGAAGTTACACTGGCTGTGAGCTGCCTGCCATGTGGGTGCTGGGAATCAAACCCAGGTCCTCTGAACAGCGCCAGTGCTTCTGACCACTTTTCAAGCTCTCCAGCCCCAGGAAAGAAAACGTTTTGAGTCCTGTGTCAGTAGATGAGAGCAGGGTGGGAAGAGGGGCAGGTTGGAGAAAAGAGATTTTTAAAGAACTTTAAGGACATTGTTGTCAAGAGATGAGAGCAGGAGTTAGGAAGGTCGCAGGGAACGTAAGAGACAGAGCTCAAAGTATCTGTAGTGGGGAGAGCTTGCGGCCAGCAGGTCAGAAAGCCACAGGAGATGAGCAGGTAAGATTAATGTAAACAATAAAAATAACCGATATTCCTGGGGCTGCTGTTACTAATTACTACAGATTGGGACTGGAAGCACAAATGTGTGTGGAAACAGTCTGACAGCTGTCACCTCACCTGTGGTCACATGACGTCCTCAGGGAAGATGCCCCTGTCTCATCTGTCCCCTTCTGGCTCCCAGCATCTCTTGCCTTTCTGTTGCACCATGCCAGCCTCTACCTGCATCTTCATGGGGTCTTCTTCTCTGTGTCTCTTTGTCTTTTATTTTCACAAGAGCACCATCATTGAGGATAGGGGCCACTGTAAGATGTCATCCGAGGGGCTGGAGGAGTGGCTCAGTGGCTGAAAGCGCTTCTGAAGGACTGAGTTCACTTCCTAGCACCTGGAACTTAAGCTCTGAGGGATCCATTACCCTCTCTGGCCTCCTAGGTCACTGGCATACATGTGGAATATACTCGCATGAACACATACACATGAATAAAAATAAAATTTGTAAAGACATCACCCAAGTTACCAAGTTGGTCTTCAGGAAACATACAAGAAAGGAATCTTTTAGTTCGCCTTTGTGCTCAGGTTCGTAGGCTTTGGGAAGAAGTTTTTTTCACATGGGAAGCAGAATAACGTAGCACATTCCATAATAGGGTGGTAAGCTGGTAAGCTGAAGATGGCTGGAAAATGCACAGCTAGTCACACTTGGAGATACAAACTTTGCTAGGAAAAACCCCCAACCCTTTAACTGCATAGTCCTTAACAATCACAGGTTTTACACTGTTGGTTTTTATTATTTAGGTGGCAGGGCAGAAGGAACCCTCCGCTCAGCTAAGAGTGAGGAGTCTCTTACCTCTCTCCACGCAGTTGATGGTAAGACTAAAATGTCCTGGGATGCATTGCATAAAAGCACATGGACACAGCAATGTTAGGAGTATACGCTGAGCAAGGAGGCTATGAAGCATCACTTCCAGTACTGTTGGCATCAAGTTTGCTTCAGTTAAAACTCACGGATGTTTTAACATGGTGTGGTATTTTGGTATGAATGCTGTTTATGTAAAATGGTTGAAATGTTTGAAAGCAAACATTTATATTTGTCAATGCTTAAAAGCGAGTGTTACTATTTCCTTTAGATTTGATAATGGGAGCAGCTTTGAGATTCATTTGTTAATTAATGGTGGGTGGTCTCCAAGGGTCATTAGTAGTTGGACCTGACACCTTAAAGTGAGTTTGCCTCTAAAGGGGACCAACATCTCCTGGCAGATACTGGAGGGAGGTGTGGTTACAGCATAAGTTAAAATTCAGAATCCAACTTTATGAAAGCAAGTGTTGTGCTAAGCTGTGCCACTTGAATTTGCTTGAAAAGCAAAAAGCCTGTTCTCGTTAGAAAAAAAAAAAAGTGGAAGTATTTTAAGTGTGTGAATGGAGTGCTTTATTAGATGTGTAAAGTTTGGAGTTAGGAAGAAATATTTCTTCTTGTTTGGGGTACCATAAGGGTATTTCCCCATAACAAACAGCCTTTGTTACTGTTTGATACCAAAAGTGCTATTTTAAGTGGTGACTTCTACCTTGCAAGTCAGATATGAGGCCAGTGATAAAATAAGACACAAGAATGTGGAAAGCTTGCCCAAAGTCACACTAAGTGTCAATGTTGAATTTGTAATACAACCCAAGAGTCCCTTGCCATTTTCTTACCCAGGCTGTGGATCAACTGTAGTGCGTGTGCTTGTTAATTAGTGTTTTCTTTAGATGTTCTCTTACCGTGAGTGTAACTGATGTTTGTACACCCAGAGACAGTTCATGGGAAGAAAAATTAAAGTTGCACTTGTCTTACCCTATGCGCTGTTACTACTGTACTAGATAGGTGACTAATCGTGGTGCTGTGTGTCCTGTGACAGTGATGCTCTTACATTGTTGTCCATTTTTACCAGGTGATTCCAAGTTGTTCCGACCTAGAAGACCCAGATCCAGCAGTGATGCGCTCTCTGCCTCCTTCAATGGAGAAGTGCTGGGGAACCGCTGCAATTCCTATGACAATCTGCCCCACGACAATGAGAGTGAAGAGGAAGTGGGGCTGCTCCACATTCCAGCTCTTGTGTCTCCTCATTCTGCTGAGGATGTTGACTTGAGTCCACCAGACATTGGAGTGGCCAGTCTGGACTTTGATCCGATGTCATTTCAATGTAGTCCTCCGAAAGCTGAGTCAGAGTGTCTGGAGAGTGGTGCTTCCTTTTTGGATTCATTAGGGTATACCAGGGATAAACTGAATACCAGGAAAAACGACGTGGAAGCAGGTGGTAGCCAGTCACAGACTCCAGGAAGCACTGCAAGTTCTGAACCTGTGTCTCCAGTCCAGGAGAAACTGAGTCCGTTTTTCACCCTGGACTTGAGCCCCACTGATGACAAGTCTTCTAAGCCATCTTCATTTACAGAAAAGGTTGTTTATGCTTTCTCTCCGAAGATTGGACGGAAGCTAAGCAAATCTCCTTCCATGAACATATCCGAGCCTATTTCAGTGACTCTTCCACCTCGGGTATCAGAAGTCATTGGTACTGTCTCCAATACTGTAGCTCAGAATGCATCACTTCCATCTTGGGACAAAAGTGTGGAAGAAAGAGATGTCATAAATAGATCCCCCACCCAGGTAGGAAAGATGAAAACAGGTGAGAGAGAGGCACAGGAGAAATGTGAACCAGAAGCACAGCCCCTGGAGCAGGAGGTAGCAGCTGAAGAAGTAGAGTTCCCAGGGACAGAGGAGCGGCCTGTCTCGAGCAGTCAGAGCAAGGCTGTACCTTCTGGACAGAGTCAGACAGGTACCGTTTGTTCTCCTCTGTTCCTTCTCTAAGTTAAAAGGGGTCTTCCCTCCTGTGTGCCGTCTGTGCCTTTTAAGAGAGCCTGCTCCACAGCTAGGCTAGAATCAAAGAATGTTTTTCTGAATGGTGCTGAGAGCTCAAAGTCCTAAACTAAAATCAGGCAAACAAAACTCCCCAAAAGGCCCATGGTCCTGCATCGAACCTTCGCAAAGGACCCCTTAACTCTCTGGACAGTCAGAATTCATGGATAATTTTTGCACAACTGTGTAGCTCTTGATTCTGTTTTCTCTTCTAATGCATATTGTATTCTAGCCTTACAAGTTAACGAGCCAGCCTACACTGTCAATGTAGAAGTATTATCACAGTCTAAGCACTGGAAGCTTGTACTCTAAGTGGCCTTTTCTAAGTCAGGTGGAGGCCTGCTTCCCCCTCCACCCTTTGTAGCAGTTCAAGAGGACCTACAACCTTTAACACTATGTTAGTTTCCCTTTTGAACCAGATGTGTTTTCAGCAGCATTTGCATGTGGGATAGAAGATCATGGATTGCCATTTTGAAATATGGAAGGCACCTGTTTTTAGTGATCACATGGGGAGTGTTTGGCTTTCCGTGTAGGGTAACATAAGCTACCTTTTCATTCTAATTTTTTTTCCCAATTTCCCACTAGGAGCAGTTACCCATGACCCCCCTCAGGATCCCGTTCCTGTCAGTTCAGTCTCTCTTATCCCACCACCACCGCCTCCGAAAAATGTCGCCCGAATGTTGGCACTAGCGTTAGCTGAGTCTGCACAGCAAGCCTCAACTCAGACACTGAAGAGACCAGGGACTTCCCAGGCTGGGTGCACTAGTTATGGAGACAAGGCAGTCCTTACATCTGAAGAGACACTGCCTAGTTCCTATTCTAGCGCTACTCTAGATAAAACCTATTTCCAAACGGACGGACCAGCAGAGCAGTTCCACCTGCAGATCAATGGACTCGATGGAAATTGTAACCAGCCTCTCCTAGAGACAGCAGCTATGGGAGGTCCCACTCATTCCAACACAACTGACTCTGGGGAGCAACTCCACCAAGTAGACTTAATAGGGAATTCACTACATCGAAACCATTTATCTGGGGATCCAGAAAAGGCTAGAAGCACTTCAGCTCCCTTAACTGACTCAGAGAAGTCTGATGATCATGGAAGTTTCCCTGAAGACCACGCTGGGAAGACCAGCGTGTCCACTGTCTCCTTTTTGGAGCAGGACCAGTCTCCACTTCATTTCTCCAGTGGAGATCAGCCCCTCTCTTATCTTGGTACCAGTATGGATAAACCACATCATTCCTCAGAACTTACAGACAAATCTCCCATGCCTTCTACTTTGCCTAGGGACAAAGCCCACCCTCTTTCTGGGTCCCCTGAAGAGAATGCCAGCACAGCCACCATGGCTTATATGATGACAGCTCCAGCAAAAGCCGAAACGAGCACCAGAGAGGCCAGCAGGGTCATGGCTGAGCAGTCCACTGCTGCTGATTTTGTGGCTGCCACCCTTCAGCGAGCACATAGAACTAATCGGCCCCTCCCACCACCTCCTTCCCAGAGGCCTGCAGAGCAGCCACCAGTTGTGGGGCAGGTACAAGAAGCACCAAGTATAGGAATAAATAATAGCCACAAGGTGAGATAAAGAGGAAATCAGTGAAGTAGTATGCTTTTTCCAAAGGTATGTCATTTTTTGGTAGGCTGTATTATCTTTTAGTCAGATACATTTCAGTCAGGTGGCAGCTCTCCATGAAATAGCTGCCATTTGAAGCTGGAGATCTCTGCCTTTGCCTGGCTATTGGCTTTGTGGTAAGACACAGCAGCCCCTGGTGACTGCAGCTTAACCGTCCTTGCTGTTTTCCCTTTCTGAAGCACTGACAGAACAGACAAAGGGAGCCCAAGGCTGCAGTACTTACTTTCCTTTCTAGCTCCCTCACTGATCAGGTGACTGAGGGTGAGTCATGTGACTACCCTGTGATGACCCTTGATAATGTTGAAAGTGCTTCATTCTCCAGAGCTTTCAGAAATATAAGAAGTGATAATATCTTGGAATCTTTGTTACTCCCCCAACCCCACCCCCTCCACACCCCCCAGTAACCAGCTGTGTTGCATAGTTACAATGCTTGCTTTGGGGGAGAGTATTAGGTACAGAATGCTGGAGCATGTCCTCCTTTAAAAAGATAAAAGTACCACAGGTTTTTGAGTAACCTTAACCAAAAGGAGTTAAAATTCTGGTCCTTTCTGGAGGATACTATTTGTGGTACTTACCTCTCAGGGACAACATATTTAATCTGTGGGCCCACAGACAGTGTGGACAGTACGCAGAGGCAATAAGTCCTGACTTGCTGCCACCACAGAGAAGTCACTTTGACATTCGTCCCTGAGGTTTAAGACTGTTTGCTATGTGGACCTGAGTCACTGGCATTCCTGCCATCTATCAGATCAGCTGCTTTCATTAAATGAGATCTTCTTGGTGCTGAGACCAAAGGGCAGGTTTACTTTTAGGCCCAGCACTGTGTTTTGGCTAATCCTGTCATGGGTTCTGCGCAGTAAGATACCACTGTAGGCAGCCTCTCCTCACATTTAAACCCTAGCATGAGTTAGTAAACAGTGCACATGTCTCCACAGGTTAAGAGCATACCATGTCTCTTTTTTGGGCCATGGGTCAGGTTTAGTATAACTGCAGAGTTCAGGCAAAGTTTAAGCTGTCACCCAAATAGCCTGGCTTTGCCCGTTATAAATGTCTTAGTATTTAGCTGTGTGGGATGGGTGTTAAACAACAGACTCTTAACATCACTGTCTTTCCGCAGGTCCAGGGAGTAGCTCCAGCTCCAGAGAGGCCACCTGAGCCTCGAGCCATGAGTGATTCTGCACCCATCTTTGTCAATGATGGCAGTGCTGCTGCCCAGTGTCCCATGGCTATCTCTGCTCCCCAGCCGGGACTGCCTGAGAAGGTTCGGGAAAGCAGCAGGGCCCCACCACTCCACCTGCGTGCTGAGTCTTTCCCTGGCCATTCCTGTAGCTTTGCTGCCCCAGTTCCTCCAACACGGACAGTGGAAAGCAAGATGGCTGCTGCCATGCACTCCAGCACTGCAGATGCCAACAGCAACTCAAATTACCACTCCTTTGTCCCTTCATCAGCCTCAGTGGATGATGGGTTGCCTTTGCCACTCCCCATCTCACAGCCTAAGCATGCTTCTCAGAAGATAGCCTATTCCTCCTTTGTGAGGCCTGATGTTACCACAGAGCCCTTTGGTCCAGAAAACTGTTTGCATTTCAATATGACTCCAAACTGCCAGTTTCTCCCCCAGAGTATTCCTCCACACCACAATAAGTTGGAGCCACACCAGGTATATGGCGCCCGATCAGAGCCACCATCCTCCATGGGTCCTCGTTACAACACCTATGTGGCTCCGGGAAGAAACATGTCTGGACACCACTCCAAGCCGTGTAGCAGAGTTGAGTACGTCTCTTCTCTGGGCTCCTCGGTTAGGAATCCTTGTTGCCCTGAAGACATTCTACCGTACCCTACCATCCGAAGGGTACAGTCCCTCCATGCGCCCCCACCTTCCATGATCCGTTCTGTTCCCATTTCACGGACAGAAGTTCCCCCAGATGATGAACCAGCCTACTGCCCAAGACCAGTCTACCAGTATAAGCCATACCAGTCCTCCCAGGCCCGCTCAGACTATCATGTAACTCAGCTTCAGCCTTACTTTGAGAATGGACGGGTCCACTATCGTTACAGTCCGTACTCCAGCTCCTCCAGCGCCTATTACAGTCCTGATGGGGCCTTCTGTGATGTTGATGCCTATGGCACAGTCCAACTGAGGCCCCTCCACCGCCTGTCCAATCGGGATTTTGCTTTCTACAATCCAAGGCTACAAGGAAAAAACTTGTACAATTACGCTGGCTTGCCTCCACGCCCACGGGCCAATGCAACTGGATATTTCTCTGGTAATGACCATAATGTAGTCAATATGCCCCCCACTGCTGACGTAAAGCACGCCTACACCTCATGGGACCTTGAAGACATGGAAAAGTACCGCATGCAGTCCATCCGCAGAGAGAGCAGAGCACGGCAAAAGGTGAAAGGGCCTGTCATGTCGCAGTATGACAATATGACACCAGCTGTGCAAGACGACTTGGGAGGGATCTATGTCATCCATCTGCGAAGCAAATCAGATCCTGGGAAAACTGGACTTCTCTCTGTGGCAGAGGGGAAAGAGGGGCGGCACCCAGCCAAGGCTCTCAGTCCTGAGGGGGATGACCGTTTCTACAGGAAGCACCCCGAGTCTGAATTTGACAGAGCCCCCCATCATGGAGGGTATGGCAGCACACAGGTAGAAAAGCCATCCCTCCCACAGAAGCAAAGCAGCCTTAGGAACAGAAAGCTTCACGACATGGGTTGTAGCCTCCCAGAGCACAGGGCGCAGCAGGAAGCAAGCCATAGGCAATTATGTGAATCAAAAAATGGACCACCTTATCCCCAGGGAGCTGGCCAGTTAGATTATGGGTCCAAAGGGATGCCAGACACTTCTGAGCCAAGCAACTACCATAACTCTGGGAAATATGTCACATCAGGGCAGGAGTCTCTAAGACTGAACCACAAGGAAGCGAGGCTTTCCAAAGATCTGGACAGGCCTCGAGCCAGGCAGCCACCTGCCCCTGAGAAACACTCCAGAGACTGCTACAAGGAGGAGGAACACTTCTCTCAGTCTATGGTCCCACCTCCCAAACCAGAAAGGAGTCACAGCCTAAAACTCCACCATACCCAGAACCTGGAGAGGGACCCCGGTGTGCTATACCAGTATCAGACACACAGCAAGCGCCAGAGCAATATGACTGTTGTGTCCCAGTATGATAACCTGGAGGGTTACCACTCCCTGCCGCAGCACCAGCGAGGAGGCTTTGGAGGAGGAGGCATGGGGGCCTATGTGCCCTCTGGCTTTGTCCATCCACAGAGCAGGACATATGCCACAGCGTTGGGTCAGGGAGCCTTCCTGCCCACAGAGTTGTCCTTGCCACATCCTGACACACAGATCCATGCAGAATGAGCCCCGGGAGCAATAGAGTTGAAGCAGCCTCTGCTGGACAGTGGACTGTTCTATTTTTTTTTCAATAACCAAAAAGATTTAAGAAAAAAAAAAAAAGCTACAACCCCCCCTGGCTACATGAAAGAAACATAATAAAAGTAAATCACCACCTTCCCCTCCCACTCATTACCGCCTCATCCATCTATAGGCTGTGTTGTTTGTTCTTAAAGAGATCTGGATGATTGTAAAGTGCTGTGCTGAAAGCCTAGTAAAGAAATTCTCATCAGCCGTAGACCCTACTTGCTCTATAGGGCTGATCTGTAGGACCCTGAGGACTGCCTTTAACCCACTGAATTTAACTTTGACCTTCCTTCTTCGTACTTGCAACCTGGCTCAGAGCAGTTTGCCTCTTTCCTGGTGGGCTTCTGCATTTCCTGTTGTGTTCCCACTCCCCTATACAGGACCATGTAGCCTGCCCAGGTGGACTCTCCACTCTGTTCTGCTTTCATTATCCCTGTCCACAAAGGAGTCTAGTAGTCTAAATTAGAGAGGAGAAAGACTCCCTGGTCCTTGAGCTATGCCATTTAGGCTGCCAGGGGATTAAAAGGTAAAGGAATTAGAGTTTTCAACATTTAGTGCCACATCACTGTAAGTAGCAAGTCCATTGTGAGCCGTATGCTCTACTATCAGGGTGAGAGCTCCTAAGTTAAAACTTATGGAGCTTTCTTTGAAAGAAAATGACGTTTGTATCGGAGTGAACTCTGCTAATAAGAGAGCATCATGCGTGCTTTCAGTGTGCTCCCCACATGCATGGCCCACAAGAAGATCCAGCACACTTTAGTGCCAGTAAAATAGTCCTCCTGTTGGTTCTAAATCCAAAATATTCTCATTAAGAAAGGTCCAGCGTGGTCTAACTAGATAAATAAATTTTCTTAGGGATATAAATGTCCATGCTATTATGTTTCTAACCTAGAGTACAGATTCCCTGGGAATTTGTAAGATTGCTACAAATTGTCTGTTAGGAAACTGTACACTGCCCATTGTCCCTGAGTACATGGTCCCATCTCACCCAGTGGTATTCTGGGAGTCACATGGCTTGGCTCCCTTCATTGTGTGATCACAGGCTTGCTGCATCTGTCATCGACACCAGCACTTCAGAACAGTTCTAACTCTCTAGACATGTTAAACATGTGAATACCCAGGACTTTCTTTTGAAAGTTGCATTCCTTATTGGGCTTGGGGCAGGGCAGCTCTCTGGCCCAGCTCCCCTCTGGTTTTCTTGGCCCATCCCACCCTAGACAGTGGAGACTGGTAAGGCTGTGTTTAGAATGAGTTAGATCGGCATTTCATTCCATAAATCATGATAATACTTGAGTTTTGTACATTTGAATTTTTTAAATACTCTGTAGGAGACACAGGAGATTTCATTCTGTTTACTGGATGGTTGCTGCTCTGGCTTTTTAAGATGGGATTATCTTTTATTTCGAGCAAAGGAAGAAATCTTTTATGAGGCTCAAATCCTGCTGCTGTTACTGCTGTGAAATTGTGAAACATTAGATTTATGGCAGTCTTTGTAATTAAATCATAATAGTTGCATTTTAAGGCTATATATTTAGGAGTAAGGTTTTAAGAACACATTCATATTTGGAGATAGTCTATAAGGTTTTCTTTATTGACCAGAGGGGTACAATGAAATCCAGAGCAGTTATCTGGAATCGCCAATACCTGCAAAGGTCTGTGGGAACTTAGGCATCTGCATTAAGGCAGACCTGACTGTGCCTCCACCTGGCAGTCAGATGTGTAGATGTGTTGGCAGACACTATCTTTTTATTTTTATTTTTTTCTTCTTTTAGCCCTAGTCATCTTTTTTGTCAAAGAGGCAACTCGCTGCCTCTTGAAGACCACACCAGCCCTGAACACTATCCTTAGCAGCACAGAGGGAGGGGTAGACGCCAGTGCCACAGTCAGTGAGACAAGTCGCTTCCATAACTTCAGGCCTGGACTAAAGAGAAATGCTGCAAGGTCCAGGCCAGTTTTGATATTTGTGGATTAGTTTGTCACACATACTCTTTACTCCTGAAACTAAAGTCTCTTTTATAAATACCATGGTTGATTCTGTTGAGCAACTTCTTTATTAATAACATCTTTTGGGTTTAGAAAAGAAAAATATTTTAAAGATAGAATCATAATTCAGATTATTGGTATAAGTATGAAAACAAACTTTATAGATAAAGTCTAAAGTTATTTACTGTATGTAGCACCAGCCTTAACTTTGGATTCAGCTATTTGAACAGCTTTGCCCACACGTGTCTCTAATACTGTGGGGGGCAGAAATTGGATGGCAAATCACTGTGAGCCAGGTTACCTCAGTGTCGTCCACCTCAGTGTGACGTCACAAACACAGGAACTGAATGTTATTTCAAGTGTTGGCGTGGAGCATTACAGTCACGGAAGTAGAACTGCCTTACACATTACACATAATCTCACCCCACTGGTATTTTGCAGCTATGTCTCCAGATTTTATCTTTTGGGCAAAATTCCATGGTTTGGAGTTGATGCTCCTAGATAGCAGTCTAGGAGCTCTGCTGAGAGCTCCAGGGCCATCATGTTCTTACTAATCAATCTAATCTGAGCCTCATTTCTTAGTGAATTCACTTTCTTTTGAAACATACATTCCTATTTTAAATGCTGTTTGGAGAAGTCCCTGAGACTGTCCCAAGGACAGGGCTTGCACATTTCTTACAATGATAAAACAGTTTTTAAAATGTAGGGTCAGGTTTTAAAAAAAAAAATCCGAAGACTAATTCTGTGCAGAGGAGGGACCTCGAAGGTGAGCAGAGACAGGAGAGCCGGTTGTCAGTTTGGAAGCAATGGTGAATTCAAGAGAAGGATCCCGTAAAGTCCATTTCTCTGTTCCAGCTCTATTGGTCACCCATTCAGTATGTTGGCAAAGTGTTACCTGAGCAGAGAGCGCAAGAAAGTAATAAAGAAAGCTGAAGTATGTCAGAAAGTTACTTCCAAATGGTTAGAGGCATGTGATTATCAGTACTGTGTTATGGAAATGTCAAGAATGATGTATTTTAATGTGTGCAAGATAATGTTGGTGTGCACAGAGGGTCTTTTCCTTATCTGATTAGTACTGTTAATGTTCAGAGATTTAAAAAAAAAAATGATTGTTTTTACAGTTTAGATTCTGAGATAGCAGAACCTGATTTTCAACCATGACCTGCATGAGAGAAGCATCCTAGGAAGTCTTAGATCATACCTTTGAGTTCTTTAATTTATATAGTGTTTTCTTATGTTTTAATATTTTTGTGAACTGGTGTAAATTGTTAATGCATATAAGCTTGTGTATTTTTGTAAATAGTTTTGTGATTTACTTCTTGCCCCCCTGTGTAAATATTTACAGTCTCATTTCTTCCCAACTTATTTGAAACTGAGTTGTGGGTTTGGGGTTTTGTTTGTTTCCTTGTTTGTTTGGCTGGGATGGGTGGGTGGGTGAGAAGGGATTTTTGTACTTGAGATGGAGATATCTTGTGGTTTAAAGGAAATGTCCCACTGAGAGCAATTCCAATATCAACAGAATTATTTCAGGTTAAAGCAGACTTTTTGTGTATGTGTTTCCTTTTTGACTTAGTATGGGTTAAGTGGAAATAGATGGCATCGTGTATTGGGGGTGTTTGGACTAGGTGTTCATAGCACACAGCCTGTTAGGTCGCACAGTGTGTCAGTTGAGTGCAGTGTGCTGTCTGGCTACATTCCTGTCCGCTCGCACACTCATCTTTAGAGCACAGGCCTTCTATCTGTCTGTTCTGGAGCTTCTAAGCAGACAGTGCTCTAGGGCTTCCCTAATGGATCTGCTGTCTTCTACTGCCTGATACCTAGTCCTCAGGAAACTCAACTGGCTTCGAAGAATCCTCCAAGGGGGGGGGGGGGTGGAATGAAAAAACATGTGCCTTCAGATTCTTACAATGCATTTCGGATATCCTGCTTTCAGAGTGAAATAACCAGAAAATAACCATCCTTTAAATTCAGTTCCCTGTAGCGAGCTGGCCGTGGCACACCTAGTGCAAGCAGGGTTTCAGTGAAGTGATTTGCTGTAGATATGAGTCATGCAGCTGTCTGGCAGGCTGATGTCATTTCACTGTCAGCAAGATTTGGGGTAAAGGCCTTAATAACCAACTCCCAGAGATGAGTCTTCTCCTGTGGGCTGTAAGTTAAAAATCGTTCTTGAGAGCCTATTGGAGCTCTGACCTTTTTTTCCAGCATTGGAGAGTTTCCTATATGGTCTGGGTGCCCCTGGCAATCCACTCATCCTGTATATGCTGGAACACCACCCTCAAAGCAGACAGATACAAACTATCCAGACCTCAGTAGTGTTTCTGTAAAAACAGGTCAGAGGAGCTGACAGAAAGGCAGGACATTCGCACTGCATGTTCTTAGTGTCTGTCATTCCAGTTATTTTATTACCAGATTACCTTGATATTGATGAAAATACAGGACTTACCTCACCAAAATGTGTATTTGTCAGGACCCAATGGTACAAAGCAGTGTCAGTGTTTGAAATTTTAGTCATTTGTGTTGCTCTAGAAAATGTACAGTCTACTGTAGTGCTAGTGACTGACTGCAGGGGAACCTAGCGTATGTGCAAACACCAAGATTAAGACCCTTGCCATACTTAACCTCCTACAAAGAATGAGACCTAATTCTTATAATTTTAAGTCAGCCCCCCCTCCCTCCCCCCCACTCCCCCACATGTGTACCACAGCATGTCACAGGGAGAAGGGAGGTCAGTTCTTTGCTTCCATCTTGGGAATTCCAGGGATCAAACTCATCAGGCCTGGCAGCAGACTTTTACCTGCTGAGCCAACTGGGTAGCCTTATATAAAATAGTTTAAAATATTTCCAGAGCATATTTTAAACCACAAACTATGATGCTGGTAAAAACAAATTACCCCACTATGATGCAGTGGCAACTTTGGGGTCCCTTAAGACGGTTGGGATCTGAAATGTCCTTCTGATGTTTGTATCTGCAAAAGGCTTTGGTCACCAGCTGTGGCAACTCACTAGTGAGTGGTAATGAATGATGTCTTGAAGAAGTACGGCCAGGTAGGAGGAAGTTTTTAATGTGAGGGTGTCATGTGGTTGGAGACACTGCGTTTCCCCTGTTCATGGATAGAAAAATCGTAGATAGGTCCTAGAGCTGGGCTGAGGGAACAGGCAAAACCCCTGATGTTTTGGGCCATATAGCCTGATGAAATTGTTGAGTTCTAGGTTCCGTGAGAATGTCTCAAAAGTGGAGAGTGATCTAAGAAAACACTTGGCACTGACCTCTGGTGCACCTGGACACACACATACACATACACACACACATGCATGCACGCATGTTCTAGTCCACATTGACACCCACATTAAAGAACAAGGATTTCACAGATTCATTCAACTAATGTTTTAAACACAACAACTTAAAAAAAAAAAAAAAAAAACAACCCTGAAGTTTCTCAGCTAGTTGTTCTCAAAATGTCTAATCCATAATAATCACCTAGACAGCTAGAGTGATAACGGTGTCACCACACAGACCTGGAGTCAGCCTCAGTAACCTAGTGTTGGTGGCCTCTCAGTGGGGTTCTGGTGTCAAGGCTGAATGCTGATGAAGGCAGCCTGGTTCATTGGTTGTTTCTCATTACAGGAGCTTGGGTCTAGTTCATTTAACTATCACTTCTTGGCTCACACCTTGGTGTCTCACCACGTTAGGAATACTGAGTGCTAGAGTTTAGATTTGAGATGCTTTCTAAAGGCCCACACCTACTACGTGGGCTCCAGCCTATTTCATTATTAGTCAGTGGTGGGACCTTTAAGAAGTGAGGCTTCATGGAAGGGAGGTCATTAGGGACGTGTTTGAGAAGAGGGCATTAGGATGCCTGCTCTTCTTTTTGCTACCTGGCCATCAGTGAGCCCAACAGTCTTCTTCACCCACACAATTCTATCATGATGTACTATGGCGCTACAGTCCCATGAGCAACAGGGCCAGTGGGCCATAGACTAACCTTCCTAAAGCTGTCAAGTCAGGGTGAACCTTTCCTCATATAAATTGGATTAACTCGGGCATTTTGTCACAGTAGTGGAAAGTTGGCTATTACACTTGAATCGGGTTTCTTTATAATTTCTCTCACAGTGAACAAATTGTAAGCTCTCTTAAAGAAAAAAGTTAGCACAAAACAAACACAAGACTGCTGACTACGATTGGTGCCCCCTCCGGTATGCTTCCACAGTGAGGTCTTTCTGGAGTGAGGCATTCAGGTTGACTAGAAAGTGTAGTTAGAACGTACTTGCTGTTCAGCCAGTCAAGCTGTTCCAAATACCGTGGGTGGAGAGCAGAGATAGCTCTGGCTAACTTGTGCTGATTTCTTCCAAAAGTTTTGTCTCATAAGGACTATTAAATAATTTGCTTTTTAATTTTTTTTTTTTTTTTTAGAGAGTGTGTGTCAATTATGAACAGCATGGCAATATTTTAAAGCTACCGATAACTGCTATTCGATAGTGGCAGGCACTATGGTAAGCATTAGATATTTTATAACGCTTATTCTTGTGCTACTGCTGTATGGGTGAAGCCAAGGCACGCTGGAGGAACAGTTTGCCCACTGCCGCATAGGGAGCTAGGGGTGCGCTGAGACCCAGACTCTGCACTCCGTTATGCTCCAGGTAAAGCAGGTCTAGGGGCCGCTAGCTGAAACCTGGATGCTGCGTACTAATTCTCGACCCCTTCCTGAGCTCACATCTGCAGCTACTTGTACAGCACTTGCTAAACTGGAGTTTTCTCATGTATAGCTGGGAATAGTAATGTATAGTGTGTACCAGCAGTCTCTAAAGGGCTGAGTTACACATACCTCTCTTTTTGCATAGTGGGAGAGCAAGCAAAAAACAAGAGCCAGAGTTCACCAAAACAGTGAAACACCACACGGCGGCTAAAAGGAAGAGGGCCATCCTCTGCTAACACAACTGCTTGGAAGGCTTCAATCACTTCAGTTGTACTCATTTACACTTTCTTTCAGTCATAAAAGAAACTGGTGTGCTGGGGGATAGCTCAATGGTAAAGTGCTTGCTGCACAAACCCAAGGACCTCAGTTTGGATCCCCAGCACCCGTGTAAAATGGTGTGCATGCAGCCAGTGGCTGTAATCCTAACCGTGGGAGGAGACAGGAAGAGACTGAGGCATTGTCTGGTTAATCAGCCTAACCAAATTTGTAAGCTCCAGGAATGGTGGGAGATCCTGTCTCAAGAAATAAGATGAAGAGTGATAAAGATCCATCTAATGTTGACTTCTGGCCTCCACACACATCCACATAGACAAGTGTATATGCATAAACATGCACACACAGAGACACAATTAAAAAGGAAGAGCCAGGTAGTGGTGCCTGTGATCCAAGTTCTTGAAACGCAGAAACAGGCAAATCTCTGAATCCAAGGCCAGGTTAGTCTACATAGTGAACTTCAGGCCAGGCAGAACTATATAATAAGACCCTGTCTCTAAATAAAGTAACTGTGGTTATTTTTGCATGGCTAATAAACTTTGTAAGAAAAGGGTTCTGGTGTTAGGTGTCACGGCATGATTTAGTAAAGATGAGACATCACAGTCTCTGAACATATAATTACTTACTACAAGGTCTTAATAAATGTGGAAAATACTTGCTTTTTAATTTTCCAGTGAAACCTGTTTCCTTATTATTGATCGTGTGACTCCTGAACAGTGTCCATGTTCTGTGTCAGAGCTGTGTTTTCTGTATCTGATAAGTTGTCCATTGAGACTGTCCCAGGGCCCTCAGAGCACTTTTTCTGCAGGCATCTAAGTGCATGTTCTCCATTTTTGGCTCCATTACTTATAGGTTCATTCATAACACAAGACAGAATGAATATGTGAGTTGCTGGAGAAAAAAAATGCTAGGGAGAAAAATAGGGGTGTGTATGTGTGTATGTGTGTGTGTGTGTGTGTGTGTGTGTGTGTGTGTGTGTACACACATGCTAGAAAGAGATGGCTTTGCCTTCCTCTCCATTCTGAGTTAATAAAACTTGGTGAGTGATTAGGGTGTTTCCCATTACCCTTAAATATGCATATTTTCTTCCAGATTTTACAAGGTGTTAATACAAATGCTTGTCCAAAGAACAGCATGCAGTGATAATGTTGAAAGTACTAATAACAGCATACTGATCAGTTACTGTATACAAGGCTGTCCTAAGTATTTTGCATACATTAGTATTAACTCATTGGTCTTTCTGACCAAAAAGTTATGTGAGCTAGAACTCTTCAGCACCATGAGCACAAAGGAGCTGAGGCCAGAGAGTGTAAATCATATTATACCTGAACTCATTCCACTGACAGTCAATGGGAGTCAACCCCAGGTTTTTGAGTCCAGAGCCTGCAGCTTTTATCGATTTCACTTTGGGCCCAATGTGTATCTTCAGACACCAGGAGACCATGATACAGGAGTGCCTGGGTGACTGAGATGACTGGTAATTGCAGGGAATACTACCCCTACCCCTGAGTTGAGATAAGCTAGGTTTATGCTATAGGTAACGACATCAGTATCTCAGTTTCTTTAACACACATATACACAGAGGCTTACTTTTTGCTGTGGATGCCAGTGATTGGGTAAAAGTTCGCTGTGTAAGCTCTTACCCCTCACGTCCTCAATTCCATCACTGGAAGCGTAATTCCCGAGCCAGGGTGTGTAAGGAACTAAATGTTGGAGACTATGGTATGGAAATGGCAGGTTGGGTACAGCGCTTGCCATGCAAGTGTGAGAATTTAATTTTGAATACTTAGAACCCATACACAGCACACATACCGAAGCTGTAATTTTGGAGCTTCTATGGCAAGATTGACTGAGACAGGAGAATATCCAGAAGGCCGTGGACCAGCTAGCCTGGTATATGCAAGAGTGAATGGAGATCCTGTCCTAAACAAGGTGGAAGTCAAAGGTCAGCACCCAACATTTCCTGACTTTCAGAAGCATGTTGGGCTAGACATGTGACCACACGTATGCACAACTGCATCCCATAAGCAAAGTAAGGTAAGCCGTTCTTGTTCCCATTCATTGGGAATGTGCCCTGAGCTTGCCTGATCAGAGCAAGCACATGGTCGCTGGACTATGAGCTTGGAGCGATGCATGGTACTGTCACCTCATCCAATTCCACTCAACTCATCCTCCCACTGACTTCTGTAACTGGAAACACGGCATCATGTAGAACAATGTTTTGACATCCTGCTAGCAGAGAGCAGAGATGAAAACCCAAGACAGGCTACAGGAGTAAGAAGGCTTTCAGCAAAAGAAATTGGGACAGCATAGGCTAGAGATATTGTATTCACCAGTGTTGCTCTTGGTGTTCTCTCTCTCTCTCTCTCTCTCTCTCTCTCTCTCTCTCTCTCTCTCTGTCTCTCTCTCGGTAAAATGCTTTTGCACTGTTTCTGGGGGCTGGGGAGATGGCTCAGCAGTTAGCAGTTCTAGCTTCTCTTCCAGTGAGCACACACGTGGTGGTTCACAGCAAACTTCTCTAGCTCTAGTGCCAGGGCATCCAGCACTTTCTTCTGGTTTCCTCAAGTACTTCATACGTGTGCAAACATACATGCAAGCAAAACATCCATACACATTAGAAAAAAAAGGTTAGCCTTATATTTACAAGTTTCTGTCCATACACTGGAGGTAGAGGGTCCTTTGGAAGTGAAAATGATGTCTTCCTCTAGCCCTGGGGAAATGGAGAAAAGCTTGGCAAATATTTCCTGAGAGTTGGTCTGAGAGCCAAGTGTGACCACCTTCCCTCTGATGTGTCACTGCAGTCTCATGGGCCCAATGCTCTTCCATAAACATGTCAAGTTTACTTCCACTCAGCCTTAGCACTGGCTCAACCCCAGATGTTCAGTCTCTTGCTCTTTCACTTCTTCACCTTGGATATGTCTTCCTCAGGCACCCTGTCTAAGATGCTCTACTGCACTCTCAACCCCCTAATTGGCTATTTTCTCATTTTATGTATTATCTTACTCATCTGGAATGTGGACTCTGTAGAAGGCAGGAATTCTGTTTCCTGTTTCTTTTAGTATTTCATTCTAGTGCTTTAAGCAGTAGCCTGGCATAGTCCCTGCAATTGTTGGAAGAATGATCAGGCCCATTGCAATGCATTAAGAAGAAGATGCTCAAGAGTCCTTCATACTGCCCAAGTGGGAGACAGCAGACCAATGTCCATGTTTGTCTGTTTTGTGTTCATGTGTTATCAGTACAATTGGACTAATGGTGTTGGTTGGTGGTTCCAGAAGTGAAGAAAGCCGAGATGTCTGCAGTCCAGTCTCCAGAGTCACCAGACACTGGTAGAACTAGTCATAAAACTTGTCTGGAAAGTTAGGAAGACAGGTTGCTTGGAGGTGAGAAGGACCTCTTAATACACACTCCCTACAGATCATTTCTGGATGTAGACAGTGAGGAGGAAACCGGAGTTCTGTTCTAGGCATAGCAACTTTGAAAGAGGAAAAAACAAACAGGGCTTAGACAGTTTCAGCAAACATAAAGCCAATGTGCTAAAAATGATGACATTTAGGTAAATAATAATTAATTAGCTCCTGGATGACTTACTTTATCGGAGCTCCATGAATTTAGAAGGAATGCCATTGGTGCTAAACAGACCCTTGAAAGACAAATATCCTGGCACTCCAAGACCTACAAGAAATTTCTGAAAGTTACTGTCCTGTGTTTGGTAGTTTCCTGGACTGCTAGCAAGTCCGCTACCATCCGTACAAGTTCCTCTTGATATTGCTTACTTAGTTATGGTGGGAAGCTGTTCTCTTCTACTAGTACTTACTACCCTATGAGGAGGCTGAAAGGTCTATGGCTATTATGATTTTATGACTCTTCTAAGAAGCTAAATACGCAAGGAGTCGCTTCCATGAAGCCAGGAAAAAGCTCCCGAGGTTGGGCTTAGAATCACAGGTGAGTGGATCAGGACAGTGCCTGGTGCCATCACCACTGTTTAAAGGTTTTCTCCGGACTGAGTCCCCCTTAATTTTAGAGAATGTGGCTGACTGTAGTCCAGAAAGGTTTCCTATCTCCTACCCCCACACCTCCTCAATTCCCTAGCAGCACACCCAACTCCCTTGTGACCTCCACCACAGGAAAAATAGACTTGAGAAGGTAGGATACACCATTCATGGTGTGAATACAGCTCTCAGAACAAAAAGAGTGTGCCTTTGTATGAGGGACCCTAAATGGTAGAAGCAACCAGAAGTGTCTATTCAAACTGGGGCCATTGCTCAGTGACACAGTGCTTACCGGTAACATACACAGGCCATGGAGGTAGCTGCTCATCCACATCCAGCAAGGGTGTTGTAGGAGAGACTAAACACTAACTGGGTAACTGAATCGAACTTTTCATGTCTCCCACATCTCATGGGCTGGGTGGAATCCTAGACTTACATCAGTGTCTCCTGAAGGTTGTTTGGGAGCTGGCTGCTGCATGGTGAACGAACTATGCCCTGTCCTAGAGAATTCTTCCTCCTTAGTTTAGCCTCAAACACACATCCTAAACCCAAGCTTTTCAGTTTGGCCTATAGAATCTGCCTCTGATTCACCTCATCTTTCAGATTCCTGATACTCAAGCCATGGGAGACCATCCCTTCACAGAGAGCAGACACCACCAGAGAGCCTCCATGGATTGCCCAATTTGATCCCGCAGACTTCTTAATTCTTTCACTACCACTTCTCATAAGTTATTTATTGAGTTACTTATTGTATCTGTTTGTTTGTAAGCTCACTGAGACCTTGACACAAAGTAAAATTCCTTGGCCACAATTTGTTGAACCTTGCATACTGCAAACGAAGTAGTACTTTGAGAAAGCCACTAGAGGGTGCTGTCAGCACACTGATCGCTAGAGCCCTGTGGCTTACTATAGAATATGTGATTCAGCCGCTGGTCTTCTGGGTCCACATCTTCACTCCACATTTACAAGAGCAGTTTAAAAAGCAATGGCCCTGAAGCAAATATTGGGGGGTGAGAAGTGATTGCTGATAAGCACCGTTTTGGAACAGGGACCCTGTGAGTTCCAAAGACTTTCATATGTTTACTTTTTTTCTTAATTTTTAAATTTTTTAAAATTTTTTTCACATTCCAACAATCCCAAGCTTTTATTCAAATCTTGAAACACCAGTGAGAAAGAAAAATGTGCATTGTATAAGTATAATATCTAAAAATTATTAAGTCTGAAGCATTACAAATGTTTAAACCTGTAAAACTGCTACAAAGTTAAAATTTCTGGTTTATAAATTCATTTTTACATTCACCTTTTTGAGAAAACTGTGGACACATTAAACCACTTACACTCACTTTTTATAGGAGTAACTCCAAAATGAAAAGTTAGATTTGCAGTGCCATTTGGCTGGCTAATTTATCTAAAATATTATAACTGTAAAATGAGGTAGAAGGTCATAATTATAATTTTTCCTAGGGAAATCTATGATAGATCTCCACACATATGTTTACATTTTTAAGTGTCCTTTATTGCTATTTTTTTAGAAAATTTCATAAAACATCCAGACTCCAGTTACAGCAGCATTTGCAAACCTGGATGTACACCAGAACCCTTGCAGAGAGGTTTTAAATGTACATTACTGTGCTTGTTTCACTGAACGAGTCCCTTCATGGACCACAGAAACTGCATAACTGTGTTATTAGTAGAGCTTCCTGGGCGATCCATCCCCCAGGACTTAGGAGCTATTTTCCTGGAGAAGATCTTTCTCTCGGGCTCCCTTTTAATACCTGCCAGTCCTGGACTAGAGCCTAGATTCTGGACAGCACTGTCCAAACTTTGTTTTAAATAACCTTATTATCTCTGAAAGTTTCCCCAGTCCTCCAGAAGATGGCATGACCATAGATTAAACAATTTGTTTGCTCAGCTGCAGAACTTCTTAAAAATTCATACATACTGTGCTATGACTTTCAAGTGCTTAGAAAGAACACATCACAGTGGACCACAGAACGCTTTGTCCATAGGCTATTCCCCAGAATGCATTTCTGGGAAAGTTTTCTAGTCACAAAGAGTCTAGCCTAGAGTCATGAAAACATGTTTTGGCATGTTTTGGCCATAGCTCCTTACTCATAATCATGTGACTAATTACACTATCTGATTCCACATTAAATTTAAGGAAGTTAACCCCATGACAGGAAACTCATTCTACCTTCTGCAGCTTCCACAGCTGTTCTTGCAAAGGGGGACACTGACCTGCAGTCATGGTGCCACAGAACCACCTGGGAACAAAAGAAGAGATCCATGAAAAAATGCTCTGAAAAGCATAAGCTGTTGTCTTGATCTGTTCTCTGTTACTGTAATAAAATACCAGAGACCGGGTGATTTATAAAGAACAGAAGCTCATTTGCTATCTTGGGAAACCAGGAATGTGCCATGAGGGTTCATCCCAAGTTGGAAAGCAGAAAGGTAGGTGGGCATGTCCTGAGGAGAAGAAATGGAAGAGGGGCCTTACTTTATGACAACCCACCCTGTCAGAAATCCAGCCCCTCTAGGACCAGAACTGCCTCCCAGGGATCTCAGGTGTCCCTCACGAGGGTGGATTTTTTCATGATCCTCTTGGCAGCCCCCACCACCACTCCATGCTTACACTGGGCACACAGCTTCAATCTGAGTTTTGTTAAGGTAACCCACGCTCAGGCCATAGACCATGTAAGTGAAAGGCATGTCCAGCGGATGTGAGAAGTGGACTAGAGCTCCATGGAACTGAATATTTCCCAGCAAGGACAGCTGCCATTGGCAACCCAATTTTCCTGTACTCAGATAATTAGTTTGAAAAGATCACCAGTCTCGCAAAAACGGCAGCAGCCTTTCATTAACTCAGTGTCTGCTGCCTGGAGTGAGCTGCTTCTTTTGGGCACTGTTTCTGGTGTTTACAGCCCTTTTTTAAACACAGCTGGTTCTGAACTTTGCCATTTAGGAGTCTGCTGAGTCTCTGGTAAGGAACAGGAGAATAGTATTCGGCCAATACCAGGTCAACACACACCAAGTACCTCGTCACACACACAATCACTGTGTTGGTGAGCTTTTGGTTCCTGTGACGAACATTGGCGCTAGTAACTTACTGAGAGGACAGGACTGTTTTAGCTCACAGTGTTAGCGCTCCATCTGAATCAGTTCGTAGCTGATTTGTTCTGTTGCTTTGAACCTGTGTTGAGGTGGCACACCACAGTGAGGGCCTATGACAGAGTGTAGCTGGGCTAAAGCAGGGACAGTGACATACTAGAGTCTCAACAGTTCAGTTCCCCATGGCCTGCCAGTAACACCAAGGGAGGGGACCAGCTCCAAAGTATATTACTTACCCTTACACACACACACACACACACACACACACACATGTATGTGTATATACATACATAGATACACACATATGCACACACATCAGCCCACATCTCAGACTTTCCCATCTCTATTTCTCTCTTCATGTCACTGTGCAAACCCTTTCCTCAGTGGTCCATGCTTTCTGTGCGCCTGTTACTTCACCCTCAGCAACTGTGCACCAGTGTACTTCCTGTCGATATTACCCATTCTCATTTCTTCCTGCTTCTCTCTTCAGGAGCCACTGATGGAGAGTTGGAGAGCCTTGCCTGCCTGTCCCCCAGCTCAGACCCAGCCTGGAGTCCTCCAGGCTTGCTTTGCTGGGAGCCGGGTGCAAGCTTGGCAGGCTGCGATCTCTTGCTTCCTTGTTACATTTCCCCTGTGTCATTTCACTCCCTCTTTCTAGTGGAAAAGGTGCTGAGGAAGTAACACTGTAGCGGTTTAGGGCTAAAGATATTTTTTTTCCCACTCTTACACTTCTGGAAAGTCTGGCTTACGTTAGGATTCTAAGTGAAAGCCAGTTCCACTCAGTTCTGACGGTTTTGCTTTTGTCCTCAAGGCAGATGTTAAGTCTGATGCTGTCTGGTTCCCTGATCCTTGTGTAAAATTTTTCTGTGTGGAAGCCTGACATTGTTCTTCACCGGGCTGTGAATGTTAATGGTGATGCACCAAGGTGTGAGTCCCCGCCAGGCGCCCTGTGGTCCTTCCAGTCTGCAGCCATGACTTTCCAGTTCTGGGGATGGGAAAGATTCTTAATTTGATGTTTTCTTCTCAAAGAAAAGAGAACCTTTACAAACACTCATCATTTGAATTTTGTAACTTCCGGGTTGATTCTCATTTTTCTCTCCAGTCACTACCTTTGGCATTTTGTTTAATTCCTAAGATGTTGTTGTTGTTTATAATTTGGAAAAAAATCCTTATACCTTAAAAAAACATTCTCTATAATTTTAATTTCTAAGGGTTACTTCTTTTGTTTTTAGTGTTTCTTTTCTTTTTTCTAGTTTTTGTTTTATTTAAGACAGGATAGCTGGCATGGAGTTCTAAAGGCCTCCCACACCAGCCTCCTCATGCAAGCATCACCGGTACATTCCACCTCACCCAGAGCCTGTTCCCTCCTTCCGTTTCTGGTCTTCCTGTTTGTTAATGGACTCAGGCAGAACTTCCACTGAGGCTTAGATGGTTCTAGTGTTACTAGTTCTATTCTGTTCCTTCCCCGTGAATTTCTTTTCATCTGTGTACTGTATGTATTCATTTTACTTTACGGGTGTGAACACTTTCCCTGAATGCATGTATATGCACCATGAGGAAGCCTGATGCCCGCTGAGATCGGAGGTGGCAGGTCAGATCCCCTGGAACTGGAGTTGTAAAGTTGCTGGGAACCAAACCCAGGCCTTCTGCGAGATCAAGTGCTCCTAGCACTGAACCATTTATCCAGTCCTTCATGTGATTTTTAGTTTCTGGTCCTTATGCTAGCCCTTTCCTCACACACCTGTCATGGTTGTTAATTCAAATCTGAATAAAATCCTCCTGGGCACATAGACGCACACACATGCAGACTGGAAGACATGTTAAAGGCAAGATTAAGTAGCTAATGAAGTGTGTGGTGGACAACAATGTCCCCCCCAAAGATGTGCAGACTCTAATCCCTGGGACCTTTAAGTGCCTAGGTTATGGAACAGAAGAGAAGTCAAGCTGCAAGGCACTCCATCTAAAACAGGGAGATTATCAGTGGGTTCAGTGTCTAATCATGAGGGCCATTCAAAGGGGAAGAGAGAGGCAGAAGAACAGTCGAAGAAGGGGATATGAAATAGCAGCAAGTCCTAGAGAAATGATTGACAAGAACTCACCTCATCGGCTTCAAGGATGGAGTCAGGTTGGTTGGACCAGGAACATGGGCAACATCTGGAAACTGGGAAGGCAGGAAAATCAGCTGTCCCTCGACTGCACAGAACTGGCAACCATGCTGACAGCTGGAGTCTAACCCCATGAGAATCACTCGAGCTGCCCTTTTCAAGTTTAGAACTGCAAGACAAGGGACAAGGGGTCCTCAAACTACCGTGTGTGCTCCAGCAGCCAAGCAGAAACGCGCATGCAAAGGTGGGGACCAAGTTTTGCTTGGGATAATATTGCAGGGGATCAAAGGAGCCAGGAAAAATGGAACAGGAGCAAGAGGTCTCTGGACTTTGGCTAGAGCCATAGTAGATCTGTGATGCTGCCCTGCCCGTGTGGGAGGCTAATCATCTCTCAGTGGCAGAGAGGGCAATTGCCTGGAGAGAAGGAAGGAGACCAGTCTAACTCTGGAGACACCTGGCTGCTTTTGCCAATAACTCAGTCTTGATGTGGCTTCCAGGTGAAGCCAGAAACCTTTGGAGTCTGTGTGTATCCAGTTCTCTTGTCTGTTTCTTAGTTTGGAACAGCGAGACTGAATCACAAGACTGTTCTGGCCAAGCGGTGGTGGCACACCTTTAATCCTAGCACTTCGGAGGCAGAGCCAGGCAGATTTGTGGGTTTGAGGCCAGCCTGGTCTACAGGGGGAGTTCAGGGACAGCCAGGGCTACACAGAGAAAGCCTACCGTAAACAAAAAAACGACTGCTCAGTCACTGCCTGACTTCCTGCCTGCTTTAAGGGTTTGAATGGAGAGCAGAGCCTGGGGGCTTCCCCATCATGACTCATGCTTATTGATGATGATATGTAAATATGTACATAAAATATGATTTTATCTTTTTATTGGAAATAGATTCTTCTCTCATACGATACATCCCAACCACAGTTTCCCCTCCCCCATTTCTCCTAGCTCCCCTACCCTTCCTCCTCTTCCAGGTCCACGCCCCTCTTGTTTTCCTCTTCAGAAAAGAACAGGCCTCCAAGAGACAACAGCTGGACAGGACAAAGCAAGATGCAGTAAGACAAGGCAAAAGCCCTCATCCCAAGGCTGAGCAAGGCAACCAAAGATGAGGAAAAGAGTCCCAAGAGCAGGCAAAAGAGTCAGAGACACACCCACCCCCTCTCTTAGCAATTCCACAAAAACACAACCTAACAGCCAGAATCTATACATAGAGGACCTAGAGCAGACCCATGCAGGTCTTGTGCTTGCAGTTTCAGGCTTGGTGAACCTGTGTGAGCTCATGTGAACCCTGCTAGGTTAATTCGGTGGCCAGGTTCTCTTGGTGCCCCTGTCTCCTCCTCCTCTTTTGCAGGGATCCCCAATCTCTTTTCCATCTACAAAGCCAAATAACTATAGAAAATTTTCAAACTTCTTTAAGTTTATGAGGAAAAAGTAACTGGGTAGTATGAGCTTATTAAGCAATTACTAAGAAAGCATTGGTGATAATAGCTGAAGTTCCCTATGTATATTTGTAAGACTCTGTCTTACTAACCATATCCCCAACACCAGCCATTTGACATCTTTTTCCCAGTTTCTCACACACACACACACACACACACACACACACACACACACAAGTAAGTGTGAGGGGCATGTCATGGCACATGTGTGGAGGTCAGAGGATATCTTATAGGCATTAGTTCTCTCCTTCCACCACATGGACTCTGAGAATCTTGTCAAGTTGTCAGGCTTGGTGGCAAATGCCTTGATCTACTGAACCATCTCACTGGTTCTCATAGATTTTTTTTAAAAAGATAAAAAGTTGTTCTGGGAAAGAGAACACATTGGAAAAGTACCAACTAAGGTTTGTTTCAAACTGAATAGCCAGGTGGCTCTCATTCAGGGGAAGAGAAGCATAGCCAGTGTCCAGAAAGCCTGTGGATTGTCCACAGCCTCTTCTCTGGCCTGCTCTGAACTTGGCATTTTTTGTCTTTTTTTTTTTTTTGTCTTTTTTCTTTTCATTTTTGTATAATCACTTGGTGGGCAGCAGCAAAAGCAGATGCCTAGCTCCCATGCTGTTGCAGATGCTGCCTGAACAGTTCTTCCCCAGAGACCTCTGCTGTACAAAGTCCCTGACCATAAAGTGGAAAGAGCTTTAGAGACAGCTGGTGTGGAGCCGAGTTAGAGTCTGTAAAACATAGAAAGGCACTCAGGAAGAGAACAGGAAACCACTGCAGCACATGTTTTGCACACAGGGGATACAAAAGGTATCTTGGTGGTTGTCCGGTTAGTTAGGATTGTCAATGTGACGTAATTCAAAATCACCTGACAAGAGACCTTCATTGAAGAATGGTCAAGCTTAAGTTATTCAGTAGGCATGTCAGTGAGAGATTTTAAAATTACCTTAATTGAGGTGAGAAGATCTACCCTGAATGTGGGCGGCACAGGTCCCAGGGCTTTGGGTCTTCTCACCTCAATTTAGGGGAAAATGGGCTGAGTACCAGTTAAGCACGCATAACTTATTTTCTCTCTCCTTGATGGTGGATGTGACTGGCTGTTTCCAGATCCTGAGACCTTGACTTCCACTGCTACTTGGAATTGTTAGCAAAATCAATCCTTCTTTCTTTAAGCTGCTTTGATCAGGGCGTTTCATCTCAGCAACAGGAAACAAAGCTAAGGCAGCAGCGGGCATCTACACCACTGTGGTGGCTCCTTAAGAGGTTGCTAAGAACTCTTTCTTTTTGTAAAATGGTATTGTAGGATGGCTCTGGAGGAGCTTTTTGCAGGGGATGATAGTCTGATAGATTAACACTGGGAGTCCAGGTTTGCACACAGGGGCTAGGATGTGTCTTTTTATTATAAATAAGGATTCTGGTGTGAGTCCTCAAAAACAGCAGAAAAATCACCAAGAAAGGAGGACATTGATGATTAGGCCTTAAGCACGATTCATTACTATTTTAAAACTCTTATTTGACACATCTCTAATTTTTAAAAGAAAATTTTCAAGGAGAATGGCCTTCACAGCAATTGTTAATTTTGAAAATACCTATTTTCTTTTATGTGTATGATTTTGCTGTTCTTAACAAGGTCACAGTTGTTTGATTTTACCAATGAAGACTCAGGAAGCAGATGCTGGAGTGAAAATCTGCCAGCTCAGAGAGGCAGAGAAAGCACCCAGCTGACCTGCTTCCTCACACCATCTCAGCAACCTCAAACTAAAAGTCCCTCCCTTCTACTTCCTGTGCATCTCTAGATCCATCCCCCTGTCTTCCCCTTAAGATCCATGATTTTTTCCTGTGCTCACTCCCTGCCAACTGGTTGCTTGCTCTACCTCTTGACCCATGGCTGAGTTTATTTAATCCTGTTTACAATAAACAGAAAGCTCTTGGATTAAAGTTATGTGCTAGGGCTGAGCTACACCACAACTAGAAACAGGGGTTTTTTCCCCAGTAAATAACACAATCTCAGGGCTTACAATGTGATTAAATATCCTGCAACATGAATATTTTGCCTGTATGTATGTCTATGTACTACTTACATGCTAATACATGTAGAAGTCAGAAAAAGGCTTTGAATCCTCTGTGACTGGAGTTACATGTGGCTATGAGCTACCCACATAGATGTTGGGAATTAACCCCCTCATGTTATCTGCAAGAGCAACAAGTGCTCCTAACCAGAGACATTTCTCCAGCCCCAAGGTTGAGATTCTTGGTTTTCAGGAAGGGAGAGGCTTGGCTGCTGGTGTCCTTAAGTGGATCAGGAGTTTTCAGGTCCTTGGCATCTTCTTCAAGAGGTACACACAAATGGCAAAAGCAGCAAGTTTCATTTATAGAGACAGTAAGGGAGCAGCAGGCTGTTAAGTACAGGGCCCGAAAGCTCTGGTTATGGGTTGGGCCTCTCTTATGGTGTTGAGGAAAGGGGCTGTTGGTTGCCAAGGTCTTCTAATTTGATTGATAGGCAGGCTTTGTCAGTCTTTCTTCTTTGTACATATTCTTCCCATCCATCTGATTTTAATCATAAACAACATTCCCAGTTATGGATGGGCATAAGTAGGGTTTTTTTTTAAAAGTTCACTTATAGGAAACAGCTTACCTTACTGTGCTTGCACCCCAAGCCAGTTCAGGTTGGGCTAGCCCCATTCCCCCTATTCCTAGACATGTTGGGAGACACGTCTGAATGGAAATGGGGCATTTTCATAGGACGTCAGGAGGAGTACCTCAGTCCCCTATTTGAAGTGATATATAAATGCAACTCAACACAGTTGAGGGTCTCAGGCTTCGTGCGCATGACTAGAAAAGGGGTGTGTGTGTGACTCAGTGCAGCTGTGGATCCCAAGCTGCAGGTGCATTGCTGGGAAAGGGGTGTGTGTGTGGTTCAAGCCAACAGAAACTCCAGTTTACTAATTCGTCCCTCCAACTTCTTATCACAGGTTTAAGTACGCTCCTGAGCGAGGAGCTCCTCTCCCTTCCCATGACCCCCTAGTTTTGCCTATCACATTACCCGGCTCAATATGAAAAGAATTAAGGAATCTTTAGTTCATTTAATGTATTGAATCTTTTCCCACTCCGTGGCTGATCATTTCCTCCCTTATTCTTTCCTATTTGTTTGTTTACTTTAGAACAAAGCCTCACAGTTAATGTGTATTTCCACTATACCTCCCAATGTCTGGCTTGGAGTTGTAGAACTTATGTGTGTGGTTTGATTTTTTTCTAGCTGTGTTGTTAAGCCACACAGCTTAAGTTCTCCCTCCGTCTGTGTCTACTTCATTTGCATTCAGTTTGTTCCTGTGCACAGCCTTATGTAGTGATCCCATTGAAGAAGTGTGTTCATCAGCCCATCCTACCTCACCCCTACAGTGAGCTTTATATTCGGATCCAGGTACAGCAAACCTTGCAAACAGCCTCTCTGCTTTTCAGACCTTCAGAATTTTTCCCGTCTTCCGAGATAAAGTGACTCAACTACTGGAATGACTTTGCTGGGCCTCTGGCCCCTCTTAGATCTTTCTCTAGTAATGTATCAAGGCTTTGTAATGTGGGCTGGTGAAATGGCACACTAGTAAAGTGCTTGCTACACAGGTTTGAGGATCCCCAATGTCCACATAAACCTAGACACCGTAGTGTTCATCTTCCATCTCAGTTCTCTAGTGCAGATGGAAGGTAGAAACAGAATTCCAGGAAGCTTATTGGCCATTGATCCTCATGAGCCAAAAAGAGGCACCAACAAGAGCCCTGCCTCAAATAAGCAAGGACCCTCCCCCAGGGTTGTCTTCTGTCCTCCATGCACATGCCATGACACATGTCCCCATGCACACACCCTCATCATAGAGGCAAAAGATAAATTCCATCTTGTTAGGATTGTTAACAGGAGAACTCTGGCGATTTATAGCAGCAGTGTTTATGTTTTGACACTTAACAAAAGGCTTATGTAGTAGGCAAAAGCTTGTATCTTCGAGTGACTGAGAGCAAGCAGATGCAAGAGAGAAGAGAGGGCATTAGGGATCTGGGCAGCACAGTATGATGTTTGGATTGACTTTGGACTGCAACTGACCTCCAGTTGGCTCTATTTTTGCTTCAGAGATTGGTCAGATTTAAAAAAAAAATGATGTTCCTTTCTTTATGCGTTAGCAGAAAGAAATATCAATTCTGTGGAGTTGTAGGGTCATTTCAGAAGAAATTAAGTCTACATTTCTCTGGAAGTTAGAAAATTGTACTTAAATATTCTAAAAGAGAGAAAAAGCCCTAAAGCACACTTTAGATTTAAAATCCCGAAGCCAGACAATTTGGGGAAGTAACTGAAAATCTTTTTGTGAGGTAAAAGCAGCTCTCCAAGCTCCTGTCCATTACCTGACTCATTCATCAAAAACACAACACATCATTGGCCTTCAATCGGTTTCCTGCACTGCAGCTCCAAATATTAGGAGTGTGCACTCCCTCACCTCAGGAAATGTATAATCTAGTTCGAACCAGATAGGTAAAAGCCATCTACGGTGATGAATATGCACAACGCTCTCTAATGACATGCACACATACATCATAAGGCCCAAATCACTGATAGCAAGGAAGAACGCTGATGATTCATTCTGCCTCCCTGAGTGTTTATTTAGCATAAGCCCTCATGACAGTTCAGAGTTGTTGACTACATTTGACTTCCCAGGAGAAATTCAAAAGTACCGATAAAATAATCTAAATCACTCGACTTATTAATAACCAGTGGGTCCTGTGGTGTGAGCAGCATAAAGTAATAGGCATAAGAACGAGCACAGGCGCCAGGTGCCGGTGACTCGGTGGGACCTTGGTTAGATTATTTGACCTCTAATCCCTGCACTTGCTTTTCTATAAAACAATGTTGACCCAGGTGAAGTGCTTTGCTTCCTGTCCGTTGTTCTTTGCTAGCTCACAGAGCTTCTCAGCATCTGTGAGAATCATAACCCAAAAGCATTTGGCATAGTCTGAGCTACTCACAAATGGTTTTTTCAAACTTTTGTCTGCTGTAGCTTGGGGAGTGGTATTCCTTCAACTGGACCATCAAAGTAACCACACTTACTCTATAACACTGTTAACCAGTAGGCCCATATAGTAACATGCTTACCATGAGGTCTGGCACACCATAAAGCTCCATGTAAATTCTTATTTTTCGTAAGGCACGCTCACAGTTAAACATTTACTGAGGGAAGAGAAGTGCTATATAAATGGGAAAATACTTGTGAGTTATTACCAACAACGTACACGTAAACAGGGAAAGGGGAAAGTTCATTTAATTCTCAGCCAAGAGACATTTAAGATAAATACCCTTTCTGGCCCCATTCTAATGTGAGGGACAGAAGTAGTTTGTCCTTCCAAATAGCCGTTTGGTTCTTCTTGTACTCACACCTGAAAAGGTCAGCGAGTGGCATTTCTTACTGAAGGCAATGTTCCTGGAAGAATTTTACCTTCTCGACATGCAGGGATTTGAGCCCTTGAATAGGGTTCTCACAGATGCTGAGAAGCTCTGTGAGCTAGCAAAGAACAACCCACAGGAAGCAAAGCACTTCACCTGGGTCAACAGGTGGGATGGGCCAAGTCTACAAAGCAGGCCTAGCCCCAGAGGCTAAAGATGTGAGCATAGGTGAAGACGGCCAACTCTGCCAGGCAGAGGCCCCTCTGTGGGGTACTTACTACACAGGGTACAAAGGCTACAAGAAGTGCCATTCAAGCCATAGCAACTCCTTTCTAATAGCCTGTGCTTGGTTCTCCTTTCCTGCTTTAGAGAATATCAGAGAAGGAGTGTTGGGGAAGGCTGATGTTCCTCCTGTGGTGCTTTGAATAGGTGTGGCCCCACAGACTCATGTGTGTGAATGCTTTCCCATAAGGAGAGGCACTATTAGGAGGTGTGGCCTTGCTGGAGTGGGTGTGGCCTTGCTGGAGTGGGTGTGGCCTTCTTGGAGGAAGTATGTCACTGTGGAGGCAGGCTTTGAGGTTTCCTGTGTGTGTGTACACTGTTATTTCCCCAACAGTTGCTCCCTGCTCACTAGAGAAACAATAGCATTAAGCTATCCTGAACAGAGCTCTTTATTCCATTCCATCCAGACTCCTCAGAATACAAGAAGACATATTTGAACAAAAATTATTCTTAGAAAAATACACACTGGGGAATAAGAACAGGAAATATAAATTAAACCTTTCAAGAATATAAATGAATTTTTGATTTGTATTATTGTGTTTGCAAACGGATGTGTACGTGTGTGCCTGTGTGTGTGCTTAATGAAAGTGCTGGGATTTCTAAGCAGTGAATATTCATCATCTTTACTTACTAAGGACAGAAATTGATTTCCTCTCAATTCTGGAGGCAAATAGTTCAAGGACATGCACTGGTAGGTCCAGTGTGTGATAAGTGCCCAGTTTCTGCTTCCAAGATGGTTCATTAGACCCCAGGGGGTAGATCACTGCATCCATCCATAACCCCTTGTATGACCTAATCCCAATATCAGAAGGGCGCCATCATCTCCCCATGCTAGTGCATCAGAAACTCTGAGTTTTGGAGGGGATACAGTCAAACTAAGCATCATTCGGGGCTACTTCTGCTGTAGGCTACATCAGAGATGAGTCCAAACTTGTTTAGCTCTGTCTCACCATGGCAACAGGGAGATACTTGCCTTCTTTTTCTCCTTTTGATATCAGTTCAATGTCTTAAATAAGACCCAGGCCCCTTGTGCCTTCTATGTGGGCTCCCTTCCAGGATGCTGTGGGGTTCCTTGCCATAACAAACCAGAGATGTCTGCTTTATCTCTTATTTGGCTTCTAGATGTTTGGCGTAGTCACCTAAGGCACAGTAAGTAAGGATGCAAAAGACAGGCATAGAACAATGAAGAAATCTTGTAGCTAGAGGGAAACCTGTAGGAACTGGACCTTGGATAGTACCTGCTTCATATATAGTCTGAGATATTTCATGAAGTCAGACAGGATCCCTACTACCGACAGTTGTAGCAGTGAGTTGTTAATCTGCTTTGAGGTCCAGCGGGTGTTGTGCTTCTAGTCACCCGCCAGAGTTCTCTGGATTCGGGAATGGAGAAGGGGGGAGAAGAAGGGGGAGGAGGAGGGAAAGGGGGAGGGGGGAAAGGGAGACAGGGAGATAGGGAGAGAGAGAGAGAGAGATCTCTCTTTAATACGCTTTACTAATGGTTGGGCACTTCCTGACACTCCGCCCCCTCCCCCCTGCTAGCACACAATCCCCTCCAGTGTTCCTGAGTTAATACTATCTAAATCTGTATTTTATCTTTGCTGCCCAAGACCCAGTTAGGTGGGGGGTGGCCCTGGGGCTGCTTCCCTGACTCTTACATGCCGCGGGCTCTAACCCTTATCCCTCTGCTTCCCGCCACGACCTGCTTCATGGCGTGGTCCGTCCCTACGCCCCTCTTATCGGAATCTCCCTTGTCTTTCTTGCCCGGGAATCCTAAAAGTCCCTTCTCATTCACTCTGCCCAGCCATTTGCCATTGGCTCTTTATTGATTAATCAAAAACTAACTGGGGATAGGGACTCTCAGCATCTGGACATGCAGATTTCTGTGTGATTTGGGGGTGATGGTGAATTAAGACAAAGCATTAGAACCAATGATAAGTAGGAATAGTCCAGATCTTCAAAATCAAACCAGTCATATTGTTTTGTTTTGTTTCCAGACAGGGTCTAGCCCTGGGTGTTTTGGAACTCATTCTGTAGACCAGGCTGGCCTCAAACTCAGAGATCTTCCTGCCTCTGCCTCTTTGAGTGCTCTGATTAAAAACAAACGACCATTGCTTGCCCAAACACGTCTTTTCATTACATGGAAGCATCATGCTTTTGGGAAGGTCGCCCAAGTTTCTTGGGCCATAGTCCTGCTTGAAGGTGCATCATGGACTACTTAGGGCTGGAAAATGGATCCCCTGCAGTCAGCTGTCAGGCTGAGGAAGCCCACTCTATCTTCACAGATCAGCTGCTGAATGACTACTGTTGACTTAATGTTCATCAAAAAATGCAAGGCACACAGACACAGACCCCAAAGAATCTTATTTGTAGCCCTTGGAAGACAGATGGAGGCATCAGTCCCTTTTGATTCTACCCTGTAGATGGCTGTTGTGGTAGGTTTAAATGAAAACGGCCCCATAGGTTCCTGGGGAGCAGCACTGTTAGGAGATGTGGCCTTCTTGGAGGAAGTGTGTCACTGAGCGTGGGCTTTGAGGCTTCAGATACTCAACCCAGCCCACTGTCACTCTTTCTTCCTGCTGGCTGCCAATCCAAGATGCAGACTTGGCTCCTTCTCTAGCACCTTGTCTGCCTGCTCACCACCATGTTTCCTGACATGACAATAATGGACTAAACCTCTGGAACTGTAAGGCAGCCCCAATGAAATGTTTTTCTTAATAAGAGATGACATGGCCATGGTGTCTCTTCACAGCAGTAGAAACCCTAACTAAAACATGAACCACTTGGAGGCCTTGTGGATTGATCCTGTAAGGAAGAAGCTGAGTACACATCCCCAGGGAGTGAGCTGTGAGCGACCAATACAATTGTTCTGGGACAATTCTTCAAAAACATTTTTACATTGATTAAATGTGTGTGTGTGTGTGTGTGTGGTATACCCATGCCATCATGACATGTAAAGGCCAGAGAGGCAACTTGCTGAAAGTTGAAGTTGATTCTCTCCTACCACCTAGGTATCAAACTCAAATATCAGGATTGGCAACAAGTGCCATTACCCATAGATCCATCTTGCTGGCCTCTGGCTCAGTTCTTCAGAGTATGTGAAGCCTCTGGGAGTCTTGTTGGGCCTTACCGAGATTCCTTTCCAGAAGCGTAGGGAAAAACGAGGCCACGTGAGTGACTTTGCATGGCCATTGGCCCAAGTCTGCTCTGAATCCTTGCTCTATTTGCTTTTGTATTTGGTTTCTCCTTGTTAGAGAGAGAAAGAAATCCCTATGATCAGATGAAGGACTACAAGAAATGATATGTGAACAGCATTTATCTACAGGCACATGCTAGTGTCCACCAAAGTAGACGGATGAATTGTCTAATGTGTGAGGGGAGAGCTAAAAATGATGGTCTTTTGGCCTGAGCTGTGATTCCACTAGCTTGAGCCCCCTGCCTGTACTGTACACCCCCTGTGACTTATGTCTACCTCCTGAGGGACAAAGGGAATCTCACGGTTCTTTCCTCTCAGAGCTTCTTTCATGGAGAGCGGCTTCTTCACACCACTCTGTGGAGGATCCGGGTGCTGTGGGGAAGCCTCTGGAAGTATCGAGTGGCACGATCCATGAAGAATGAAGTCTTGCAACGGCGAGCAACCACTGTCCTTGCTAGGGAAAAGGTGGGAATTCAGGAATGAAGCCATTCCCCAGATAGAGAACAGGGAGAAGGAATGACTAAGCAGTCCCCAAAGTGGAAAATGTCTTCAGGAGCCTGGAGTACACAGGGTCATGGGAGACATGGACTGAGGACTGAACATTCAGGAGAGCAGAGAAGAAAGGTGACAGCACTGTGGTACAGAACAAGAAAACCTCTGAGGCAGAAGTGGGGGAGATGGGGTGCTGAAATGAGGGCCTCCCATTGTCCTTGGCTCTTTCTAGCCCACACAGATGTGTTCTTATCCACGAGTTTGTTAATGGAATTGTTGTTAGCTGTTGTCCCTGCCAGTGTTTGTGGGCACCCCTCAAGTTCCCAGACGAAGGACACCCCCATTCCCACATTATCCACCTCCTCCTTGACTGGATGCAGGGTGCTAAGTCTAGACTCCCATTCCAGAGGGACACTGAAAATTGGGGGGATGGCTGCCTGGTGCTTTGGAGAGTGTGTGCATTCCTTTGAGGGGAAAGCCCATATCTCCCAAAGGAGGGCCATGCCTATGTGCCTTGTCTGTTTGTTCCCCAAACCACCCCATCTTTCTTATTCCCCTGCTTCCCAAGCCCCTAGAGATACCCCTGGTACATAGAAGGGTTCTCTGGGATAGGCCATATTAGGTTGAGTCCCTCTTGAGGATGAGGGCTTTATCATATTGGATGACAGGGTTGTTCCTCTAGTTCCCAGCTGTGAGTCTGAGTATCTCTCATCATTCTCAAAGCTTCCTTGCAGTTCCAATTTGTAAAGTGAGATACTGATGCTACCTACTCTGTGCTTTTGTATATAGGTTAATGAAGGGACAGGTACTTGGTGCTAGCAAAGACTTGGCTCAGTGACCCTGACCTTCAGCTTCTGTTCCTCTCACTACATCCATTCTAACGTTCTTCTATCACCAGGAAGAGGGAGCAGGCTTCCTGCAGGCAGTGTTCCTCATAACCTAGTCCTTTGAATGAATGGTGTTAATCATTAACACAGCTGGAAGCTGTGCCGCCCACTTTGTTTTGTTGTGAACACAGAGGGATTGGTACCTTTTTTAATGTCCATGGCTAATGCCATTCCTGATCCCAACATACCACCTAGCCTCCTTTCTCCAAACTTAGTACCAATGTCTTCTTGTTTGAATATTTATTTAAAAATCTAACTTTTAAACACTTTTGTCTATATATCTGTCTGTCCATCCATCATCCATCATCTATCTATCTATCTATCTATCTATCTAAGGGGTGTCTGTGTGTGTGCGCGCGCGTGCGTGCGTGGGTGCGTGGGTGTGTGAGTGTGTGTGTGAGTGTAGGCCAGAGGTCTGTTCTGTTGCCATTTCTCAGGTGTTGTTCACCTTGTTTATTTGAGACAAGATCTAACAAATTTGTCTGGAATTCACTGATTTGGCTAGACTGGCTGGTCAGAGAGCCCCCAGGACCCACCTGCCCTCCCACCTTCCAAGCACTGGGGTTACAAGGGAACAACCTGAGCCTGATTTTTTTCCCTGTGAATTCTAAGATCAAATTCAGGTCCTTGTGTTTGCACAGAAAGCATATTACTGAGCTATCCTCCCAGCCCCTAATTTTGTTTGTAAACTTCTTAAGGGATGGTCCTAACAATAAGAACAAGAGATTCTTTACCGACTGGCCCCTGCAGGCCTGAGTCTTAGATGTGCTCAGGCTCCAGGCATTGAATAAACGTAAGGTAGGGACTAGGAGAGATGCAGAATTCTTGTGATGCTCCAGGTGGACTGTGTTCTGCCAACCCAGAGAATGCAAGATGCATCCTATTTACCAAGAAGACTAGATGGATTGGGTGGGCCTGGTTTTGGATACCCAGAAAGGACTCTCTTTACAGCAAGGCAGACAAAGTTCTGACCCTGCATTTCCAGCCTCACCACAACCTGAAGGCATTTGTTTTAAGCTCCAGGGACTGGATACAACTGGGATCAACAGCCCTGACAAATAACTATGAGGAAACCGCTGACCCTTCTCAGAATTCTGAGTGTCTGGGAGAACAGAAGGATCTTTGCTGGAGAAATAGTCAGGATTTTAGAAGGGCTAAGAAGAGCTAAAGGGAGCATCTGTGCAGGCCTGGGGGCAGCAGCGTGGAGGGGAGCATGTGGTGGGGGACAGGCACGGGCCAGGGGTTCACTTGGGACAGGCAGTTGCCACCTGCTCTGCATCTAGAGGAGCCAGCTTTTGTTCGGATGGTCTTCCAGGCAGCAATCCCTGACTCCCGGAAGTCATTTCCTGAAGCCCATAATGAAGATGACTCACTTGGAGCCTTGGTGGCTCTAGGGGGGGGAGGGGGAGGAGGAGAGTAAGACACAACACCGGCTCGTCCATACCAGAACCAGACGCCAGAGCAGGCCAGGAGGCGGCAGAGAACCAGGAGCCTGCTTCTGCAAGGCACATGCGACCACAGGAGTGATGAGCTCTTTGTCTCTACAGTCCTCGGTGCTGATAACCTTGAGAGGCTGCCACTCTTCCTGTCCTAGTTAGGTTTCCATGGGAACTGGAGTGGCAGTGTGATCACTTTGTTGAGGTGAAAAGCCCCAGGATGTGTTGAATACTACCGCCAGAGAGGAGACCATCTAAAAGGCTGCCCTATAGGATACTTCCTCAGAGCCCTTCCACTTCCTCTCAAATTGCAGGAGTTCATATTTTCTGTCCTCACTTCCATTTAGCCTAGGGGAGGGGCCTATGAGCTAGGTAGGCTCTCTGAATCTTCACTGTTCACCAGCAGCCTTGTTCCTGGTGTGAGATAATTGCTTATTGAGTGGATTCATGGGTGAGAGCTGGGCTCTGATAAAAGATACAAAATTTGATGCTTTCTCAATACATCCAGTTAGTAGCATGGAGCTTTTTGTGTTCTGGCCTCTTGCTGTGTTTGCCATTTTACACAGTGACATCGCAACTCAGAACTAAACTGCTATAGATGTATTTTATCTCAATTTCTCAAAAAAAAAATGCAAAGGATACATTTGGGAGTAGACATAGCCAGGCTGGATGACAGCCACTGAACTTTCTATACCCAACCATGGAATGTTGAGCAGGACACTGGACAGTGGACAAGCTTGGAATAAGAGTTTCCAATAGTGATACTGAAGTAGTGAAGAAACCAGAGGGTCTAGATTCAAATCATAGCTCTGTTCTTAGGCAGTTGTGAGCACACATGTGAGTACCAAACCTATTTAATCCCAAGCCCTCATGCGTAAAGTGAGAGGATTACAGACTTTCTCATGGCTGTGCTGTGTGCACTGAATTAGCCAATGCCCAAGGAAGACAAGGCCTGCCTGCTCTCTTCTTGTCACCGAGTTCTTGAGACCCTGATGTCAGGCAGGCCGTGAGATCGTGTTTCCTTGGGTGTTGGGCTGGTTCCGTGATTAGATTTCCTCATCCTGTATCTTCCCGGCCATCAGAATTTTGCCTGTGGATTTGTCAGTATTCTCCAGAAAAAAACCAGAACAGGTTCTATGTGCATATATAGAAATTACAGAACTAGCTCAGAAGACTCTGGAAGGTAGCAAGTCCAAGACATTTGCAGTAGACTGGTGACCCAGTTTGGAGCTGATGAGGCAGTTCACCCAGCCTGCTGGAGCATCCTTCCAGCTCAGGAGTGGTCAGAACTTTGTTCTCTTTAGTTCAGTCACCTGGCTGGATGAGGCCTGTCTACATTAATGATCGAAGTGTATTTTATCAAATGTTCACTAATTTGAACATTGACCTCATCTGACAAACACCTTCACAGAGGCCAGGTTCTTTGCATGCCTAATCCCTGACCATGGAGCCCAGCTGTCTGTTACTAGAAAACTCTAGAACAGTTCTTAATCACATACCTCAGCACCTCATCTCAGACAGCCTCACACACACACACACACATCACAACATTTTAGGGAATATTCCCAGAGGGAAGATGTTACCTTAGCTGAAGATGGCCTTGCCTGGGGGAGACTACTCTCTGACTTTACTAACCTACACTGGCGCCTTCCACTCTCCCCCACAATGGCTCTGCCTTGCGGCTAAAGGAAAAGAAACAGAAACCAGAGTTCGTGGGACTTACTGGTAGAGAGCCCTGGAAAAGCAGCGAGTGATGGTTCACATCTAGGTTTATCCATCTTTAACTCCTGCCTTTGAAGGATAATAAATTACTATTTCCGCCATTGTTCTATCACATGATCACTGTGCTTCAGGCCTTATCCTAAGGACCTCAGAACAAGGTCCTAATCAGCTCTCTTAATTAACTTCACATACAAATCACCCCCCAATACTGTGGCAGATGTGCTAAGCAGTTTGAAGGTGTGAAGTTCCTGCAATCAACCTTGCCTCAGCATGGACTCCCAGGAGGGTGTCAAGCAGTGCTAGCTCTCCTCCACCTTCTGGTATCCTTCCCTGGTATTTTTACTGAGCAGATGGTGAGTACTTGCTCCGGGTGGACACACCTGCTGCTCATACCTCATCTGTTCTTGATGCCTTCTAATGGTTTCTGAGATTAATGCCTGTCTTCATTGACACAGGTTTGATAAGCAGAGGAGGATGGGAAACAGGGATGCTGGCAACAGCTCAAGCTCTCCCTGGTCTGCCATTCTGTACCGTTGCTTTGTGCCAAAGTTCCTCAGTTGCCGAGGTTCAACCCTCTGTCCCAAAAGTTAAGAACTGTAGATCTTGTTAGCAAGCTGTCTGGCTGCCTCTGAGCATGCTCCAGGACTACAGGCTGGTGGGCTTGCAAAGATGGAAATGCCATAACTGATGACCAGGGCAGATGGTGGTGGATGAAGCTTCCTGTAGATGACTTAGGCCGTCCTTTGGTAACAGCACACAGTAGAACACACCCACCCAATATAATTGTCAGAGTGTTTGGAAAGCAAGTTGGTTTGTCATTTTCTTTTGTTAGGAAAACTTCACAACACTAATGTTACATTAGGACGTGAAATTTGGGATAACCTAAATCTGTCTTTCCCAGGCTGTGGGCACTCATATTTGGCTGGAGGATAAACTCTCCCAGATAAGTTTGTGTTTCTTGCATTAACAAGGTGAGTCGTTTTGCTCTGTCACCACAGGCTCCAAAGAATGGGACCAAGCAACCCTGGACTGAAACGTCCCAAACTGTGAGCTAACACAAGCCACTTCTCTTCACAAATTGATTTCCTGTGAGTGTTTGTGTTGTAACAGAAGACTCACAAGTATACCAGCTGTTCAGACACAAAGCTAGGGAGTCCTGACTCCAGCCTCTTATTCCTCTGCTGCTCATCAGTTGTACCTCTTAACTCTCAAGGGAGGCTGTCTGCCTTTGTCTACATTTAATGGTTGCTTCTACTCCCCTGGCCTGATCTATAAACATCCCTTTCCTGGGCTAACACCTCTGTCCCCTGATTGAGTGCCCAGTGTCCACACTGTCCTTCTTTACGCCACATTCCACAGTGGCTAAATGGCCTGTTTTGAGACTTCAGCAAGTCTTAAAACTTACTTAAAAGCTGCCAGGAACCCTCTCTCTGCAGACCTGCTTCAGTCCACAGACTCTCCAGCATTGCCTGGCAACTTAGAATGCCTCTGGAGATCCAGGCCAGACTCATTCTGTGTGTCTTCTCTCTTCCTGGTTCACAGCCAAGCCTGTCCCTCCAGTAGTCCTTTCTCCTCCCTGGCTTTGGCACAAGCTGTTTCTGATATCTCTGGTGTTTCTGCCTTCCGTATGTCTTTCGCAGGTCATCCCTGCTTCTCTGCAGAGATCATGTCGAATGGCATTCCCTTGAAGACCTGGTCAGGGACTACTCAGCCCAGGTTGATCTTGTCTTGTCATTTATCCCTTCTGGCACACTGTTCAGACTGGACCTCAAAATTCTAACTTGCTGCTAATTACAGATTGACTTTTTGGGTGTTGTCCCAGCCCTGAAAGAGTAATGTCAGCCCTTCTGCTGCCACTACTGTGCCCGAGGGAAGCGTATGTCCTCTCTGGGATTCCCTGTTGGCAGCATCACCCTCAAACCCACACATCTATCTGATCCTTGAAGTCTCCCACATGATAATGCTGGGTAACTTGAATGACACACAGCTCTGCTTGTCAATCTTTTCCACTTGGCTGAAAGGGACCTAGAGGGTCACACAAGGCAGCTTGTGTCAATCATGAGAGCTTTTGGAAATTCACACTTAGTTTTGAAAATCCATGTGACATTTACATTAGAGTATATTAGCACTTTCTAAAAATTAAAGACTATATATCACCACAAACCTAACAAGAAAGTCACTGCTCCCGGCATTGCCCTGATGCTGGCTGATGGTACACTGTCTGTGTACCATGAGGGATTACATTGCTGAGAAGTGCAGTACAGCAGTGGTGTCACCTGTGCAGTGGTGTCACCTGTGGCAGATGCCATGGATAGCCTGGGTCAGGCTTGTTGTTTTGCACAGTTGCAGAGGGCAGGCACATCCATTTCTGGCTGTTCTTTTTGTCTCTTTCTGGTTTGTTCGGGGCAGAGTCTTAGTATATATACCAGGTTTTCATTGTATCCACAGTCTTCCTGTTTCAAGCTCATGAGTTTTAGGATAACTGGCACCAGCATCCCAGTAGATTCCCATATAACAAGTCGTACTTAAGCCCCTGTCTCTGTTTGCTTGTCTAAAACCTTTTTTTTTTCAGTAGACTGCCCTACCTTTAAAAATCTCTGGGAATTTGGGGTCTGGGGAGATGGCTCAGTCAAGGAAGTGTCTGCTATGCAAAACATGAAGAGTTGACTTCAGATCTCCCGTCACCACATATAAAGCCAAGCATGAGGACATGTGTCTGTAATTCTAGTCCTAGAGAGGTAGAGGTAGAGGGATCCCTAGGGCTGGCTGAGTCTTGCTGAATCACTGAGTTCTAGTTTGACTGAGAGACCCTGTGGTTTTTTTAAAGTAGGGTGAATGATAAAGATACCTAATATCAATGTTTGGCCTCAACATGCATGTGCACACACCTGCAACACACACACACACATACACACACACACTAATTATTTGAACTCTAAAGCTCTCAGTGTTGTTCTTTTATAAAAAGAAAGGAAGCCAAGGATATGCTTGGTGGAAGGGGCAGTATTGTGTGGGGGAAGGGAGTGCCCCTGCGGGCCCATGCTGAGGCATTCCTTCCCTCCTGAGGTACCAGCCACATAGTATTCTATGGTGTAGAATCGAGTGTATTCCGGGCATGGAAAGGGGAGTTGAGAGAAAGTCAGAGAGAGAGAGAGAGAGAGAGAGAGAGGGAGAAGAGGAGTAGAGGCTGGCCATGAGCATGTGGAGAGAGGGGGGAGGGGAGTGGTAAGGAGCAGGAGCAAGAGGAGAAGAGAAGGAAGCAAGAGAGCAAGAGAGCCAAGAGAGTGAGGAGGGAGCAAGTAGGTCCTTTTATAGTGAGCCAGACATACCTGGCTGTTGCCAGGTAACTGTGGGGCAGAGCCTAGACTAAATGCCAACAATCAAGGTAACTGTCAATCAGTATAGGAAACTAAGGTCCTCAATTGCCTTTGGTTGGCTAAATCTAACCCTACTCCAAATGGATCCTTGGTAGGATCTCCAGTGTGTCTGATTGCAATGGTTCACAGTGGCTTGAGATGGTGTACAAATGAAGAGGGGCCAAGCCGTGAGAGAATATTCTAGCATATGGAAGGCATGGAGGTATGGCAATGGCTGTGGAGTTGTCAGTTGTGTTCTTGGAAGTCGAGACCCACATACTCAAGTCTACCAACTCTGAACCCAGGGCTTGTCTTAGTTAAGGTTTCTACTGTGTGATAAAGCACCATAACCAAAATCAACTTTGGGAACAAAAGTGTTTATTTAATCTTATAGTTTATAGTTCATAATCCAGGGAAGTCAGGGCAGGAACTCAAAGTAGGAACCTAGAGGCAAAAACTGAGGCCATGGAGGAGCCTCACTGGCTTGCTTCTAGCAGTCAACCCCACCAATCCAGGGTGTCACAGCGATCTGGGCCCTCTCACATCAATCACCAACCAAAAAATGTCTCTCCAGTTGGGCAGTGGTGGTGCATGCCTTTGATCCCAGCATTTGGGAGGCAGAGACCATCCTGTTCTACAAAGTGAGTTCCAGGACAGCCAAGGCTACACAGAGAAACTGTCTCTAAATAAATAAAGAAAGAAAGAAAGAAAGAAAGAAGGAAGGAAGGAAGGAAGGAAGGAAGGAAGGGAAGGAAGGAAAAAATGCTCCTCAGGCTTGCCGACAGGCCTATCTGGTAGGGGCATTTTCTCAATTGAGGTCCCTTCTTCCCAAAAGATTCTAGTTTGTGTCAAGTTGACATAAGAGCAGCCAGCAGTAGGTATGACCCAGCAGGTCTCTGTGCAGAGTTCAGAGGTCCTTCTCCTGCTATACTGAAATGAGGTCGAGATAGTTTGTTTGATCTCTGTTGTGGATAGCTCTGGTGTTGCTTGTATTTTGATGCTAATTCCGCTTTCCCAGGAGGGGCTGAGGATGAGAAGTGAAACATGTACACAGGTGATTTCTTGTGAACTTCTCCCCACCTTAACTTGTAAAATAAAGTCTAGAGCCGGTGAGTGGGCAGTGGAAGGGAAGGTGGAGCTGAAAATTTTGGGAGAGAAGGAGGAGAGGGGAGGAGAAGAGAAGGAAGGAAGATGGAAGTGACCCAGATTCCACATGCCTTTAAATAGCCACAGGTAGCCATGAATATCTTATAAGGGATGGGTAATTACAGGACAATTTTTCTATATCAATATCAATTGGCTCAGAGTTCTTTGTGTAGGTGTCTCTTCTGTCAGAAAGACAGAATGCATAGGCCCATTAGTTCCTAATGCTAAAGTTAGTAAGAGATTAGGAGTTAGACAGATTCTCTGTTAGGCAGACAGATAGTGAAAGTCATAGTGGTTTGGTAATCAAGGTGGCCAACTTTCAAGATGGCAGAAGCTTCTTTTTCACTCTTGAGACGTGAGACAAAAGCCTGGAAGCTTAAAACAAAGGCCTTGTAGGCTTTTGTCTCCCCCTAGCAGGCTGTCTGCTGATGGACTGGCTCAATAAGTTCAATGTCACATCAAGGTGTGTTACACAACAGTTGCCAGTCAATCCTAGCCAATCCTATCTATTTTCAAACTGGCCAACCATAAATTAGGAGAGGACAATTTTCCAGAAACTAAAAGGAAAGCAAGCAAGCAAACTAACAAACCAGCCTTCAAGAAGAGAATGGAATTTTCAACCAGAGTCCCCCATTCTGCTTTACAGAGGGTCTTTGTCTGTCTGCTACGTGTGTGTGTGTGTGTGTGTGTGTGTGTGTGTGTGTGTTTCCTCACTCCCAGTAAACACCTTTCCTCAACTGTTGATCCTGTTTACAGCACTTGAGGTGTCTCTGCTGCTACCTGTTGCACTGCAGATATTTCCTGCCTTTTAATTCTTTAACTAGCAAAGAAACCTGCTCAAGACCCCTAGACTATATCATAAGGACCTTGATAGGAAAGACTAGTAACCAAAAGCCTGGGATGACTCATCTGTTGGATCCTCTAGGAAGAATACACTGAAACACAGATGGACATAGTAGACATGTGCAGAGGAGAATGTGTGTGAATGAAAGGGGGAGCTAAGCAGAAGTGGGTGGATGGAGATTTATTCCCATCACTATCGAAGTCTGTTGTCTGTGGAAGGGGAGGGAGGAGGAAGAAAGACCAGATAGGAAGATCCTCAGATAGTAGAGAGCTCAGGAAACTCTCTCAGTGAGGCAAGTGGACGGCTCTAACCCAAGACAACACACAGAGGCGCCCACCATGTCTAGTCACTGGCTGGCACTGCTTGCAAAGCAAGCTTACTTGGTCTGATGGTGTCTACACCTGGAAACTGGGAGCTAACTTTATTTCTTGGCACTACTGATATCATGGAAGGGAATCTCAATGATTAGTTTGCAAAGGGTTAAAAACATGGCAATAGGTCATCTGGCTCCAGGACACACATGTTTCATTACCTGGCCTTTGCTGCCTCGGGGAAGTGATGATTGCTGTCAGACATGCCAAGCCATGCTGTGGGGCTGGGCACTTACTTGCTAGAAACAGAAGTAAAGGTATACTTGGAGTCATGGCTCAATCTGTGACAGTGCCAAGAGTCAAGAATACTGATTGTCTTGGAATTCACTCTGTAGACCAGGCTGGCCTTGAACTCACAGAAATCTGCCCACCTCTGCCTTCCAAGTGAATCTAAGAATCTAGACTCTGGATGGTGCTGAGCATGCAGGGCACACATTAGTCCTTCTACATTAAGACCTTCAAGACCAAGTTGGCCACCAAATGGTACTTGCATTTTTCAAGTGACTCTCATGCATACAGAATATGATGACAGCTATGTGAGGAGGTTCAGAAGGTCAGCACTAAGGTCGATTGATGGATATCTAGTTTATAGCCTCCTTCGTTAGAGGAGGAGGAGCCCAGTATAATAGGATGCCCCGAGGGCAGTGGTTCTCTACCTCCCTAAGTCTGTGACCTTTTAATACAGTTCTTTATGTTGTGGTGACACTCAGCCATAAAATTATTTTATTGCTATTTCATTACTGTATTTTGCTACTGTTACGAATCATGATGTAAACATCTGATATGCAGGATATCTGATATGCAACCCCTGTGAAAGGGGTGCTCGACTCCCAAAGTGATTCATGGGTTAAGAACCACTGCTCTAGAGTCTAGACTGATTTTTCTCATTACTGGCTGTTCACTTTTCATCTAAAGTGTCCCCACCAAACTCATGTAAGCCTTGATGGCTAGCCAGTGGCACTGTTTTGGGAGGTGGTGAAAATGTTGGAGCATAGAACCCAGCTGGCCGACATGAGCCAAGAGGAATGAGCCTTGAGGGTTATAGCCCACTTCTATCTCAGGTCTGCTTTCTGATCTGTTAAGATGTAAGAAGCAGAAGCTGCTGGCTCCTACCACTGCAGACATCCATGTGCCACACCTTCCCTACCACACCAGGCTGCATTCCCTGAAACCATGAGCTGAAGAAACCTCAGCCCCCTCAGGTTGCTTCAGTAAGGCATTTTGTTATAATGATGAGGGTAACTAATACTCTGCCACAAAGGAACCTTTGCATAAACACACATACGTACTGGCTTTTCCTATCACTTCCCCATCGTAGGGACAGCAAAGAACCTAACCTTCCATAACTCTGTCTACCAAGGCTGTGTGCTAAAGTGGGCAGGGCCCAGATTTAGTGGAAACACAGCATACTTAGCTCCATCTGAATTTCAGGTATGCAAACAACAAAACATTTTAGTGTAAGTGCATTCCAAGAATGATACACTCATATTATACAATTAATACAATTAGTTATTACTTACTTGAAACTTAAATTAACTGGGAATACTATATTTTTACTTGCTAAATCTGATAGTTAACCCCCCTCCTAAATGGAAGAGTTTGGCCCTCTTTTTGCTGTGCTGGTCTCAGGCTGGCCTAGAAGGAGTCTCAGTCAACTGGGAACAATCGTAGAGATACCATAGACTGGGCAGCTTAAGCAATAATTTATTTCTCATAGATCTGGAAGCTGGGAGGTCTAAGATCAAGGTGACAGTGGATCTTATGTATGGTTAGAACCAGGTCCTAGTTTGCAGATGGCACTTTTTAAAACATTCTCATAGAGTAGGGGGGATGGAGTTTCTATCTCTCATTCTTTATGAGGATGCTAATGTTCAGATGAGGACCTCAACTCATGACATCATCAGGCATTGCCTCATCTCCAAATACTATTAACATCAGCTGTGAATTGGTGTGTGTGGTGTATGTATGTATGTATATAAACATAATCTGAAGGCAAAGCCAAACAATGAAACATACATGGAGGCAGAGAAAGAGGGGAAAAGAAAATGAAATATTCCAGGGAAGCAAACACCAGGAAGAAGCTCGATAGAGAGGCTGCAGCAGGGTCTAGAGACAATAGGCTCTCTTGGTTACTGATGCAGTTACAGCATATCATCTGGCAGGGTGGGGAAGAGAAGAGACTGAAGGTGCAGGTGGGGAGTCTGGATAGTCAATCCCAAACCTCACACTCACAAACTTGTCCTGTTCATGGACACAGGTGGCCTTCTGCACAGCAGGTTCTGCAATGAAGATCTGACACCAGCTGTTCAGTGTGCACGGCTAGCGACAGTCTGGGGCTGAGGTCATCGTTTTGCTCAATAACCATGGCAAACAATTTTCTGCGGGCTAGTCTGCTGTAGATTAATTTATTATAGCCTTCCATTGTGGCTAATGTCCACGTGTCTCCCTTATAACTGAAAAATGTGTTTAGCATGCAAAACAGCCATCTAATTTGTGAGTGAATGGCTCCACTGGCTGCTGGGGTTAGGATCCAGAGCCCTTTCTTTTCAAACAACAGTGTTTTTATGGGTTGGGGGAGTAATATGCCAGCATGTGTGGGGGCATCAGAGGACACAGTGGGCATCGGTTCTCTCCTTCTACCATGTGGGTCCTAGTGATTGAACTCAGGTACTCAGGCTTGACTGCAGGTGCCTTTACCCACTGAGCTATTTTGCAAGCCCGAGAGATTTCTCTAAAGGCCTCTATTGGTTCTTCTATTCCCATGAAATCTGAAAACCTCCACCCTCTCTCACAAACCAAAGGGAAAGGTGGGTAAGGGGTCCTACCTACTCTTCCATAAGGAACCTTGTGTGCAAAGGCAGCTCCACCACGGCACCCTGGACACAGAGTAGGTGAACTGAGATGGCCTTCAGTTTCTAATGCCTTTCATACTCAATTGGACCAGGACAAGGCATGGCAGTAGGCAAAGAACTAACCATAACATAGTTCATATTTAGGAACTGACTAGAAAGAGTGAGCACTGAGAGGCTGTTGACAATGTTTTACATATGAAACTCTATCCTCCTTGAATTAATTAATAAAGGCTTTGTTTGGATCACAGCTGGTGGCATTATTTAAGAGGGGTCTGGATATTCCAGAAGGAAGACTCTTGCTGGAGAATGGAGGTCACTGGGGCTGTGTACTTAGGGCATATATTTTGCTCTTTAAGCTGATTTTTTAAAAAGTTAATTGTTTGAAGGATGAGAAGTCTGATGAGTACAGCCAGAGTACATTGTAAAGAGAAAGAAGCATCATGGAGGAGAGTCATGGAGGGGTCTCTCAGTCAGGAGCACATGCAACAATGCCCGACAGTGGAAATATGTCTGACTCCAGACCCAAGATGATCTTGGAAAGCCAGCAATTCCAAGACAAATGCTGTCATGGTAAAGTAAAAGAGGAGGGGGTCAGGGAAGAGAGGATGAGGGACTGCAGGCAGGAGAACATTGTCATCATTAATGCTGGCCAGGGATGAAAGGGGAGACACACGCTGCCCCTTTGTGTCCATGGTCCCCAAGGTAAAGAGAGCAAAGCTTATATTTACAGACCATCATGACACCCTTCCCAAGAGGCTCCAGTAGTTCTTTGGCACCCCAAAAGGTAGTTCTTACTGGTCCACAGCATTGGAAGATACCCAGAGGCCAAATCCAGGCCTGAAGGACTGAAGGGGGTTTTCTCCTTCAGAGAAAACACATGCAAGACACAAACACAGAGGAGACATAGCCTATAGGGTAGTACAAAGCCAGACAAGCCATGCTAAAGGAGTGAGCGGTATTGGCGCTGGGCATGGAGCTCTGTTTATACCTCACATGGGAAGCTAGTGAGCAAAGCAAAGGTAATTGCAATCTACTCAAAGGTCAGTAAGAGAAGAGTGAGCTACAGAATTACGAAGTGAAGGCTGCCGTAAGTCGCAAAGGAGAGTGTGTCTTGCCATCTATGCTGTAGGATTGAGAATGTTGTCATCTGTACACACTTCTGTGAAGCCGGGCTGAATGTTTCACTCCAGAACCTTAAGTGAATATCTTAGATTTTCTAAATAGGGAAAGGGCAGGGTAGCACTGGGCTCTGAGGAAGAATGTTCTCACGAGACAAAGCATGCTCTTTAATGGATAAAAGAAGTAAAGTGGATCTATTTGGGACATCTGCTATAACCAAAACTGCTTCTGAATTACCTTCCACAATTAGTCCTTTTGGGCATAGAAAATATAGATTAAGGAGATGTGCAGAGCTGGGGCAGTGATGTAGGAATCCAATTTTATACCAATTCTTATTAATCAAAGTTTTCTGTCTGTGGTTAGTTTATTAAAATTTCCTCTGAGATCTTATATTGCAAAGGAGCCGGTCACTTCATCTGATCCACCCTCGGCCCACCAGCACTTTCTGAAGATTCCACAGTCTTCTCTCTACATGAAATGGAAATGCAAATCTGGAAGGAGAATATGGAAATGTACTCTTTTAAGCAAGCAACCATGTCAGATATCACAATGGAAACCAAAGAGGTGACAGGGAGTTTAAAGCGATGCTTCAGAAATGAAAATTAGGCTTTGAAATGGGCAGTGGAAACGGGAAGCTAGCATGTAAAAGGAGCTAAGTAGGAGAAGTCAGAACAGCTCAATGTGACTCACAGGAAGAAGGAGACACTATAGCAGAAAGGCATCAGAGTGGAGCCCACGGAACATGGGAGGGTTCTTGGGGGTCCCACTCACAACCAAGGTGTGCCTAGAAAGTGGAGCTTCATGGGAATGTTGAAGGTGACAGTCTACTGAGGAGGGCAGAGCTGCCTTATAGCCACTCGTCCTTGGATGCTTCATCCTGACCAGACTTCCAAGGGCTCCCTGCTCAGATGCTCTAGAAACAGCAGTACCTAGACAACCCTAGAGGGCTTTCCTCACTGGATGTCTTGGAGCTTTCTAGAAGGTGAAGGGTATGAAAATACCTCTTCTGCTTACTCCACAGACCCATTTTCTCTCCAGCTGATGTTGAGCCTGCAGGAGCTCCTTAGGGCCATGCCTCCGCTACATAGCGACATCTAGATCTGCACTCTACTTTCTTCTAGGCCAATCTCCTTTGGGAATTCAATTTCAATCCCACTTATACCCTGACGACCTCCAATCCCAGGACCCTCATCCTTGTAGATCTAGACAGATGTATGCAAATGCCTGCTTCTGAGTGTTTGATCCAAAACTAAACACACTAGTCTCCCCTACTTCAAACTAGATCCTATTCCAGGGCAGCCAAACTAGGTAATCTGGGAGCTCAGGTGCATGGGTGTATCACCATCAGTATCATCAGCCCACACCTGACCATTCTGCAAGTTACCCTCGCACTTTCTAAGATCCACCTATATCTGCTTGGCCCTAATGCCTTCTTAGTTGAGTTTGCCATCACTGCCATTTCCAATCCACTCTTCATGCTTAAGCATGGTAGTCACTGGGAAACAGTGACCTATCCCAAGAGTTCATTGCTCTGAAGGTGATGGACTAGCCTGTTGTTATCCAGCTTCTCCCAGCACTTTCCCTTCATCCCCACTGGGTGCTCCAGCCACTCCCTCCCTGTGTATTGATTCCCAAGCAAGGGGCATCTTTCTCAAGGTTCCTCCCTGTACATCATCCTCCACTCATCAGTCTTGCTCTTCCTTCAGCTGTCAGTTCAAACACTGCTTCTGTGGCTTAGGTAAGACCATTGCTACACATACTTCATGTCTTCATTGCTATAGGACTCTGTGTGTGTGTGTGTGTGTGTGTGTGTGTGTGTGTACACTTTCACTCAATAGGATGGGCTACAGGAGGCTCTAACAGTGGTGAGCTCATTGGCTTTACCCCTGATTCTTCTATGTGGCTATCAGGTTTCTTTGTATCCTGGTTGGATATCCCATCCTGGTCAAAGGGACTGGTCCACACATCCTTACTTCCTGTCCAGAGTACAACAGGAAGGGCTGGCTATTCAGTGGACTATGAATTAATTAAGACCCATCTTCCCAGTTCTGTAGAAATCTCATCCCTGATCTTCCAGCTGGGAAAAATTGCCTCCTGCTTTGTTCATGTGGTCAAATAGAGGGAGGGAGGCCTGAATCAGGATAAGTCAGAGTGCCCAGTTTTCCCCTCTAGATTTATACACAAATGGCCATGGTTCCTTTTTTTGCTTTTCTCTTTCTTTCTTTTTTAAATTGGAACATGGAAACATCCTGGGAACTTAGCCCAAAGATGTATTGTTAGAAAGAGAAATACCAAGACCTGTTTATGCCTAGCGTTTGGCCAGGAGAAACCCAGCAAAAATCCTCAAGAGATGGGCTAACTCTCTACAGACCATAGCTCAGTCTTTGAGAATGCTTTTGACTGGACATCCTGGTCAAAGCTGTTCCCCAGGGCCACAGTGAGGACCATGGCACAGCACATTCTACAAGGAGCAGGCAGACTGGGAGCAGGTGGAGATCTTGTCTGGATGTGGTCTTGCCTTTTGGTGGTGAGTGTAAACATCCTTAATATTATTGGTTGGGTGACAAGTTGTTGATTGAGTTTGCAGAAAACCCTTCAGGTTCTGAGTCCTTTTTAAAAAATAATTTTTCATGAACACATTCGTGCATTTACAGACAATTGTCCTTATATATTAAAAATTATTTCAATGAAAAAATACAGTCAATGAAAAGCACAAGAGCTGTCAGCACGTAGCCTTCTGTGGAGCTCAGCAGAAGCTCCCAGCAGAAAGAAATGGAGTTTCCCTCCGTTTTCTTTGCCCAGGTCCTCTCAGGATGTTTGGACCACAGAGAAGTTCAGTGAATGTCCATAGGATCTACTGTCAGAGGTTTTGTTATTCAGACCTTAGATGGACAGCTTCGTAATGCTTCAGAGACAATCTCATTTCACCAGTGAGGAATCAGTCTCCATGAGCCCGTCTACACTGAAGAGTTTGTTTATTGGTGTGGGTGTATGGGGAGGTTGTGTGTGGTGTGTGTATCTATATGTGGGTGCTGTGTGTGGTGTATGTGTGCTGTGTATGTATGGTTGGTGTGTTTGTGTGTGTGTGTTGTGTGTGTGCGTGTTGTGTGTGTGTGTTGTGTCTATATGTGTGTGCTGTGTGTGGTTTATGTGTGTGTGTGTATGGTGTGTTTGTGTGTGTGGTTTGTGTGTGTGTGTGTCTGTGTGGTGTGTGGTGTATGTGTGTGGTGCATGTGTATGTGGTATGTGTGTGATATGTATATGGTGTATGTATGTATGTAGTGTATGTGTGTGCTGTGTATGTATGGTGTGTTTGTGTGTATGATGTGTATGTATGTGTTGTATGGTATAAGTCACATGTGTGTATGTGTGTATGTATGTATGTGTGTATGTGTGTGGTGTGTGTCTGTGTGGTATATGGTGTGTATGTGTGTGTGTATGTATGTGTATAGGTGTGTGGTGTGTGTCTGTGTGGTATATGGTGTGTGTGTGTGTGTGTGTGTGTGTGTGTGCACATATGTACATGTGCACCCGTGGAGCCCAGAGGTCAGTTTGAATGTCTTCCTCTATTGCTTCCCACCTTATTTTTGAAACAGGGTCATTCACTGAACATGAAGCCAATTATCTGGCTAGACTAGCTGGTCAGTGACTCCCTTGTATCCTGCTGTCTCTGCCTCCCAGTGCCAGGATTGCTGGTGTGTGTCACCACATCCAGCCTTTTGGGTGGTACTGGGGATCTGAATCAGACCTTTAGGCTTGCACACAAGCACTTTATACCCTGACTCATCTTCTCAACCTCTTGTTTGTTGTGCTTTCTGGTTTTTTTCTTGTTCTCTTAAATGAGTCCCTTTATTCAGGTATTGTAACACTAACCTGTGATCCCAGCCCTCTGGAGACAGGAGCATACATACGTTTCCATTAGGCCACTCTTTGATAAGCTGTCCTTGGGGTGACATCCAAGTCTTCCCAGTAAGGCATGGCTGGTTCTTGGGGCTGCAGTGACCTTGGTCTTCACTCAGCCCTACAGATCCTTCCAGAATCCACCTCAGGACTTTACATGCACCCTACCTCCCTGCCTCTCTGTCCTCCTGCCCCAAAAGACTGAGCCTGTCCGCTTTGTCTGGTGAGCTCATGTTTCCTTGAGCCTCTAGACTCAGCAACCAGGGTAAAACCATCAGAGTCAGCCTCAGGTCCTGTTCTTGGTTGAGCTCAGCACTCTGCTTTGTTCCTGGATTTTATTGGCACCTGCTGTTCTCTTATTCATGTGCCTTCTGTGCTCCCTAACATACAGCAAATTCCATGTAGGCAAGAGATCACATTATCTTCTTACGGTTTGAGTGTTTGTTTCACTCCTCAAAAAATTTGCATGTTGAAGTCTAATCCCCAATAGAGTTAGAAAGTAAAATTTAGAAGAAGATTAGATCATGAGGGTGGGGCCCTCAGGAATGGGATTTGCACCATTGTATGGGTGAGGCCTGTAGCAGAAGAAGCCTGCTCTTTCTACCATGTGAGGATGCATAGAGGTTTTCATCCAGGTGGAATGGGGCCTCACTAGATACCGAATCTACTTGTGCTTATCCTAATGTCTCAGCTTGTAGACCATAAGCAGACATTCCCACTGATTCTGTGATATCCAGTCTGAGGCATGTGTGTTATAGCAGCTAGAGTGAGCTAAGACATTCTTGACCACTACTGAATCACAGTGTCTCCTGTTGCTTCTGGAACATAGTGGATTGTAGGACCATGAAAGGCAGCCTGGTTCCTGGTTGAGCTAAGGCTAAAATCCCCGGTGACCCTAAAGGAATGGCAGGTGTTTGGCCTAGTTCCTGGACACTAGGCTCCTGGCACAAGGGCACAGCCCTCTATAGATTTGTGGCCATCAGTCATGTAAAGGAAACACCCCAAGCCCCTCCACAAGTAGAGGACATGACCACAGGTCATGAAATCTTAAGACAGATCTCCATTTTAATGAGGTACCTAAAGGCCTGAAGGGCTTAGCCAATAAGCTTTCCTTCCCAGACACTCCTCCATGCAAAGGGTATTTAACCTCAGGCCTGCCCTGAGAAGTGGGGTATGGTTTTACTCATCCACTTTCTGCCATGACAATAAATACCTTAAAACCATGGACTGCCTCTTTTCATCAGGATCCACCGTGATGAGCCATGGAGAAGGCCTTTGCTTAAAGAGCCAGCATTTAATCTCTCATACTAGGCCTCTCTGTGCTCCCAGCCACGGCTACCACCAAGACCAAGCTCAAGCCATGCCAGCCACCCCCTAACCCCACCCATGACAAGCCAAGGACTCTATCCCTGCAGGACCCAGCTGGAGCTCCTCTCTTTTCCCCTTCCAGGCTAGATCCAGCCTGTGGACCCCCCACTCTGTTCTCAGCTCTTCCAAGGCTCCCAGCGGCACCTGGGTGCCTGAGAGCCTGAGGACCAGACGGCCTTAGCCTCTTTGCAGGCCTGGGGACCCTCAGCCTGGGGTAAGCGCAGTCAAAACTTCCCGTGTCCTGCCTCCCTGAGCCATGTGGTGGAGCAGACTCCTTGAGCCCTGTTGTTGGTGGACTCAGGCCACTAACCCTACAGTAGGTATTCAGTAAATATGGTGGTACGTGTGGGGATGCTGAAGTAATGGGAAGTCAGAGGCTTATTGAACATTTCATGGAGTGTGCACACTCTCCCCAGCCCCTGTAGGTGCTGGGAATCAGGTCCAGGTCCGTGCATGATACCGTCCACTGAGATATATCCCAGCCTGAACTTCTGCTTCCTGGTGCATAGTTTTTCAACTGTTACCATGAGACAGGTGATGGTATGCCTAGCAAAGGCTTACCAAGCCCAGAGGGAACAATCAGGATGAATGACCGCTGGACTGATGCCCAGGTGTTCCTGCTCTGGGGTTCTGAGGAACATACAGATGGGAATACCCTTCTATACAGAAAGGCAGTGGGGACCTGAAAAGGTAGGTTATGTTAGGGGAGAGAGTTTTGGGCTGAAGAGGAGAGAGGGGAAGACTCGGTCAGTACAACTCCTGAGTAGGAACGGCCCTGAGAGTTTAATGGTTCTTTCCTCCAGAGCACAGTCAATCTGATGAGCATGCTTCCCTCTTTCCTAGTTGTCTCCATGGACCAGACCCAGTGAGCTCTGCTTTCTGTGGGGACAACAGATGGTAGGTGGATTCGTGAATGACTGCAGCTGCCCACTTCTCCTGGTAACAGCACAGCTAGGCGAGCCTGGAAGTTTCAAATCACACAGGGCTGGCTGTGGTCTCTTCCATGGGAGAACAAAACAAAACAAAACAAAACAACCTCAGCTAGCATTTCTATTTCCAAAACCACTCCCTAGACATTTGTTTACCACCAACAGGTTGATACATCTTGTCCCTGGATGCCATTGAGGTCTAAAGAGGCACCCACTATACGTGCCTATTGTGGGTGTGACTGACTCGGGTAGAGCAGAGCATCTGGGCTAGGGTGTCTTTTCTGGGGGTCTTCTGTTAGATCCTTGTATCTACTGCTCCTTCCTCAAGTCACAGTCCAGGCATGAGTTGCAAACATGCCTTTTGAGGATTCCTTTTCCCATAGCCTTGCTTTTGACATCTGCACAGGATTCATAGCTCTGCCTGCAGACAGGGGCAGCATCATCCTCTGTGTGAAGCTGCTGGCCATCGCCACAGCATCCTGGTTCATGTCTGTGTCTTTGTTTCCTACCCCTGTCAAGCAGCCCTCACACTATCACGGGTGCTCTTGCCTGGCTGCTACCTGCTGATGGGGAGTTTCTGTGCCTGCTGTGTTCCACACATGTGTTGATTTACCCTGGAGGGTGGTTGCTAGGTCAGACATGGATCATGCCCCGCACACTGCAGCTACACTGTACCAGCTGGGGCTTCTCATACCTCCTCTCGAGATGAATCACTACCCCAGCTCGACGTGTTATTTTTACAGGGGAGTCTAAGTGAAGAATATGTCCATGTGCGATTCTGTCACTGACAGTTGATGATCACCACAGGAGGACACCTACTATCAACAGCCTTGCCAATACATGCTCAGTGGAAAGCATAGGTCTCCACCTGAGAGATTGTTAACCTTAATTCCCTGCCAGTTCCCCAGGGTTTCCTGATAACAATCATTCTGTAAACTTATGCCTTGCCTATAGATTGATAGTCCAGAGACTCCCCAAAGTGGCTATTTTCAAAATTATTCAAAGGAACAAGATACTTTAAAGTTACTCGTGACTTAAACAAGGTGGGTTCTGAATATCTAATGTTAAATAAAAGGTGAAAATTATCTGTGGACAGATGAGCTGTGTGAATCTCTGACAATCTCTTGCCTGTGCTGCCATCTTGAAGTCTGCTCTCCCTGTGGAGACTGAGCCCTGTTACTGGGGCAGTGTTCCCTCCAGGCCTGGCTTCCCACCCCAATATAGCCAAAATGCCAAATGCCAATAACGACAGGTTTAGATGAACAAAAACAAGAGTGAGTTTGCTCCAACTGGGAGCTATGTATTTTAAATGAGAAGGCTATCTCAGGTCAAGCCCTTTTTGGGGAGGGGATGAACTTTTAGCAGTGTAATGATGTTCTTTTCCATAATCCTGAAGTCATATACCTGGGAGGGCAATTTGACAGAGCGCTTTAGGATAGATAGATAGATAGATAGATAGATGGATAGATAGATAGATAGATAGATAGATAGATAGAAAGATAAATAGATAGAAAGATAGATAGATAGATAGATAGATAGATAGATAGATAGATAGACAGACAGACAGAGATAGATAACCAAGCCCAGCAGTTACATAACCTTTAGAGGAAAGCCATTCTTCCTCTGGAATCTCATTTTTCTATGGCTCATTAGCTCTCTGGGAATCAGAGAAAGGTGTTTTCTAATTATCCTGGGGCATGAAAAAGGGAATGTCCTCTACAGAACAGCGTGGGAATCTGCCAGAGCCACTGTGAGGGCTGGGCTCTGTCTGTGCCTGCAGCCTGGGAGCTGATCCCTAAAGGTGTTTGTGCAGAAAGATGGCCCCACAGTGTTTGCTTGAGACATCTCCATCTGTGGTAACAAAGAGCTCCAGACACCTTCACTGCAGTGTTTCGAGAATCAAGCCCAAGAATGCAGGAGTGGTGTCTAACCACTGCCCCACCCAACAGGGGCCCAGAGTGTCTTACAAGTTGGCATGCAATCTTTGCTCTGTGGCACCCTCAGGAGAAGCTCCTTTTTCCACAGGAGTGATAGAGCTGGGGCCAACTGGAAGGCAGGCCATGGGATAAGAGGTGTGAATGAAGTTTCCCAGTTGCTACAGATAACAAGCAGGGACATGTTCCCCAGTCAGACAGGGGCTCTTCTCCATCAATGTTAACTGCTTCAGGCAGGATCTCAAAACAGCCAAGAGAAATGGCACAAGCAGGCTCCTTGATTATGTCGGAGCCCAGTGGGAGCCATGTCTGAAGCAGAGAGGCCCGAGAACAGGATCTTGTGGTTAGGTTGGCAGAACCTAGGAGGTGTCAGATTGGTTGGGGAGAGTGAGGGGAGAACTAGCAAGAACTTGTCTTCTCCACTTTGGGAGAATTTCTCCTGGCACATGGAGCAAGGGATTTTTCCAGAGAGGAAGGCCATGGTAGTTAAGGCAGGAAGTCAGCTTCCCAAACCCAAGGAACAGAGATCTTTGGGAATTACTGTTGGCCTCTTCTCCAGCCCTGCCTCAGTTCTTCCTGGCCAAGAGGGATGGAATGAGCTGAGTCATTCAATAAGGTCCATGACTAACATAGTTCATATATAGGAGTAATGACCCATTGAGACATGGGCCAGCATCAGACTTGGCATTTAATAATAAACCCATGTTTTAAATTTATTGGTCAAGAACTTCCAGAACATTATTTGCAGAGTTTTTAAAACTTTAGTGATATCAACTATTCATTGAGATGGAGATGTCCTTGGGATGTGACGGGAAGTCCCCTCACATTTAGGTCACTATGATAGAAACATGATTGGGTCTATTATCTTACTAATTCCAGTTCATATCAGCTCTGGTATGAGGGGATCTTTAGGGGTGTATCCACCTTTTTGATAACCCCCACAACTTCTCATTGACACACCAGTGACCATGACTCACACGGACCACTGGTCTCTCTTGGCCAGTTGGAGGATGTTTCAGAAAAACAAATAAGGCAAGTGTGAAACAGGAGCCAGACCATTGTTCCGCCATAAGACCATCATTCCCTGCTACTTCTTATTTTTACCAGCTCACTTAACTCCGGGTCCTAACCTGTAGGCACTAGCTACTTCTAACCAAGACAGGATTCATGGTCTACCAAGGAGAAGAACTGGTCTTGTCTGACTAAGCCTGGGATCCAGAAAGCCAGGCTGAGTGTCTGTCTCTCGTGACAGTGTCTGAATCTTCTGTTACCCTAGATGTCTAGTCTCAGCAGCAGGTTCCATCCTTAGACTCCTGACTGCAGCTTACCTATTGGGTGTTGTGGATCCACTCACTGATTTTCTTTTCTGAGTAAGGATGGCAGCTCGTTTCTCATTCTAGACTGTTTCACCATATAGAAGATGAATAATCTCTGCCTTATCACTGTGGGGCTTGTCCTCCCATCACACACACACACACACACACACACACTGTACATACCACAGCATCTACATACCACGTACGCACCACACACATGTAAACAAACACCACATTCATCATACACTGCACACACATAAGTACACACACCATCCCCCAACCAACTCCACACCCACTTACCAATCTTCAAACCATACATACACACACAAGCATATACATACACCCCCTATACACACACATACCACACTTACATACACGCACACCACACATACACACACACACCTCTCTGCCTAGATCAGTGATTCTTAACCTGTGGGTCTGTGGGTTGAGACCCCTTTGGGAGTCAGACAACCCTTTCACAGGGATTGCATATCAGATATCCTGCATATTATATATTTATATTACAATTCATAGCAGTAGAAACATTAAGGTTATGAAGTAGCAACAAAAATAATTTTATGATTGGGGTCATCACAACATGAGGAACTGTATTAAAGGGTCACAGTATTAGAGAGGTCGAGAACCACTGGCCTAGACCATCTTTCAAGATTCAGTTCAGATGTCAATTGGAAGGATCCGCTCTTCTATTTGTGGCCAGTCCTCAATGTAACTATGCATCCCAGGCCACCTTCTCCTCACCATCCCAGGGACCTAGGTGCCCAGTCTAAGGGGAACAAGGCCTGAGGTTGGGAAGCCATTCCCTAGGGTACCTTAGCTTCTTGCCTCCCTGTAGATGCCAGAGCAAGTTCTCCAGGGCCTGGCAAGAAGGTGCTTCTATTTTCAAAGGCTGGTTGAGAGCCATGAACACTGGGGCAGAGGTGTCGGGGAACATGTAAGCATATTCCCAAGACTGGGCCAGCTTATCATTTTCAACCTAATGCTTCACTGACCTGGCCATCAGTCCTAGACTGGAAGAGAAAGGTCCCTGAGGCTGTGGACCCCAAGGCTCTTCTCCACTCTTTGGCTCTTCTTTCCCTAGTCACCCACCAACTTTCATCCTGTTCTCATGGTCCACCCCTAGGTCACACCATCATGTTGGAGCTATTCCATAGGAGCGAGGTCCAGAGGCATGTCAGTGGCAGCCCAAGACCCTGGTCCACCCTCGGCTTGGCAGTGAAGATGCCTTTATGGCCATTTGTCACTTGTGTTCATAGCCTACTTTTCTCCAAGGAGCCCCCATGCAACAACTGTAGCAGATGTTTCCTTGGTTGTTGGTTTGTCTCTTGCTTTTTTGAGATGGGGCTATATAGCCCAGACTGGCTTCAAATTTGCATTTCTGCCTCAGCCTGCCAAATGCTAGGATTACAGGCATGCATCACCACAGCAGGCTCCAGATACTTATTTTAAAATTATCCTTGTGTATCTTTCCTGTCTGCCATCCCTATGTTAGTACCAGTGAGCTCATCTGGTTCTCTGAAATTCACATGTTCTCCAGGACCACTTTACAGGTTCTTTGAAGTTCTTGGGCCAAATAGTCCCACAAAAGGTACAACTGCTGGGAGTTCTCCTTTGAAGTGCAGGGCACAGTGTGACTAGGGGTGCCAGGCAGTTGTGAGGATGGCATTGTGTGTGCTCCCAGGCACTCAGTGTCCTAGGGCCACTCTAATTAAATCAATTACCCTGTAAGCCATAGTGTCCATTTGACACAGAAAAGGAAAACACACACTAGGTAGTATCAGAGGTGAACAAGGGGCCTTGCTAAGAAGCTATTAATCAGTGGGTTTTGGCCTCAGACTAAAAGGCCTTGCCCCTGGAAGGCCTCTGTGAACCCATCCCCAGCTGGAGGCCTGAGCATCATCTATGGACAGAATTACCTCCCCTGATCCACAGACCTCAGGGATTGTGCTGAGGAGACCAAGAATCGGGGAGGAAAGTGAGCAGGCTCCAGTAATCTGAGAGAGGATAGATGCCACCCTAGGACTCGAACTGGGAACCCTACCCTGGTGACAGCTAATGCTCTCACTCACAGAGGCCTAGAAAGCACTTCTCAGGAGGCCTAGGCAAGGCCACTTGCTCTGAGGCCCTGAGGAGGAGACGTGAGGCCGCAACATACTGTTCGTCTCTGTAGAGCTTCTAGACTCCTGGGACCCCACAAAGCTTGCTCAACTAATTGGCCTCGCTGGCCTCCCAGGCTCCTTGGTGTCTGACAGGAAGAGGCTCTGGGTAGCGCACAGACTTCACATTGAACCCCTGGTTGCCCTGGACACACTCAGTCCATTGGGTTCTTCTTCTTCATCCTGCTCAGCCTCAGCACAACCCCCAAGCAAAGGAGGACTAGGAAGGTACTGGAGGAGCCGACCGTTCCGCTTCATTTCTGCCAGCTCCTTGGCGCAGCAGCTGGGTGTATTGGTCTCGTAGGTGTCATGGAAAGTGTTGTAGTCCACCTCATAGAAGCCCTTTTCCAAGGTGAGAACTGGTGTGAACCGGTGACCCCAGAGCACCTCTGTATCCATGTAAGAGCTCCTTGCTTGACAAGTCATGCCTGGGAAAACAGAAGCCACATGCATTAAGAAGCATCCATCCATCCATCCATCCATCTACCCATCTATACATACATCTATACATCCAGTCATCTATTCATCTGTTCCATGATCCATCTACTTATGTAACTATGTATTCAACATGTGTCCATCCATTCACTTAATCAAACCAATATTGGGCCATTAAACCATCTATATACATCTATCTCTCTGTAGTGGCTTGAATAAGAATGGTCGCCATTGGCTCATATATTTGAATGTTTGGCTTCTAGCTAGTAGACTGTTAGGAAGGATTAAGAGGTGTGGTCTTGTTGAAGATGTTACTGGGGGTTGGGAATTGAGGTTTCAAAAGCCCAGTGTCTCTGTCTCTGTCTCTCTGTCTCTGTCTCTCTGTCTCTCTCTGTCTCTCTGTCTCTGTCTCTCTCTGTGTCTCTCTTTCTGTCTCTCTGTCTCTCTCTGTGTCTCTCTCTGTCTGTCTGTCTCTCTGTCTCTCTCTGTCTGTCTGTCTCTCTCTCTGCCTGATACCTGTGCATAAGATGTACGCTCTCAGCTCTCAGTGACTGTTCCTTCACTGTGCTGGCCCATCACTACCATGATTCCTGCCATGATATGAACGGACTAACCCTGTAGAAACTGTAAGCAAGCCCCCAATTAAATGTTTTCTTTTATAAGTTGCCTTGGTCATGGTGTTTCTTCACAGCAACAGAAAATTACCTAAGACACCCTCCACCCCTCCAACTATCCATCCACCCAGTCATCAATTCCTTCAGTAATTTTTCAAGCGTCTCTTGAACTTCTTTGTGCCAGGGACCTGGCAGGTGAGGCTGAATATGAAATGGTCCTTGTTGTGGAGCTCAAACTACAATGAGGGAAGAAAATGGCCAATGAACGAGCAAGATTCTAGAGTACACTTCTGGATGCTAAAGAGGGTGGGGGAAAGGAAATACTTGCAGACAAGGACACCATTTTTGAAAGCGGTATGTAGGAGTAGCAGGCTCAGACTGGAAAAGGAGGCAGGACCAGGGTTTGAGGAAGATAAGTTCAGGGTGAGGGACCAGAGAGAAGCTGGCAGACATCATAACTCAGGGAAATAGTTTTGGGTGGACATACACCAGAAGCCTGCTCACCCATGAACACATATATGTACACGTATCCACAAACGAACATGCACACAAAGAGGAGCAAACTAATACCCAGCCTGGCGTCTGGATTTGAGGATGCTCCAATGCCTCCAGTCCCTCTCTGTGCAGCTCTGCCATGGCTGGGTTATTTTTAGGTGTTGCTTCCTCTCCAGAGAGGGAGGGCCATTTGGTTTATGGATGAGGAAGCCTCTGTGCTTAGGGTCACAGAAAAACAAATTTTTATTTCACCTTCTGTCCAAGGAAGGACTAGCTTGTGCCTTTTAGATACTGAAGGAAAACCTCTAGTTCCCACCTAGCCCCTCTCCAGTTCTCACCTAGGCCTTCTCCAATTCCTACCGAAGTCTTCTTTGGGAGAGGGACCATACAAACAAAGTGAGGCCAAAAGCTGCTTTCCAATTGTCTGAGCTTGGGCCCTCCAAAACATCCACTCTTCGCTCTCATGGTGATACCTGCCCATCTCAGGACTATCCATGCAGGCCTCACCCTGGTTGTATACCCATGAGCCCAGGAGAGGTAGAAACACCCAAGCTGGGTACTGACCAGTCTACACACACCCCATGCCTGCAGGCTTCCAGGACTCCGAAAGACCCTAGCACAGGACTCTCACAAGGGAGCCTGCAGTGATCACTCAGGACTCTTCCCATTGTTCTTTCTGTTTGTCCTTTAGGGAAATGGCACAGGCTATCCTGTAGCCAGAGACCCTGGCTGCTTGCAACTGCTACCTTTCAATGAACATATCAGCTCTGTGTCTCATCTGTGGTGCTCTGTTTGGTCTTTTAGTTTTCCCACCAGCACATGATACTGACCCTCTTCAATGCAGAAAGGACAAGCACTTTGCCCAGTGCTTCACTTAGGAAGGGTATGGAAGAGCTATGCTGCTCAAACTCCGCCTGAATTTGTGTCAAGGCTGGGTTCCTTGAGCAAGACAGTGGAACGACTCAGATCATTTGTGAGTGGGTGGTCTCAGTGGCCTTCATAGTTCCACAGACAGAGAACAAAGATCAGCTAGCACTGATCTAGGTTATGTTAGGGCAGGCCAGTATAAGGACTTTCAGGGAAATGTGGGAGGAACGGGCAAATTGGGTCAGCATCTACTCCCTCTGCTGAGTGGTCTGTGAGTGCTCTCCTATGGCACACCTGGTGGTAGAGAGCACACCGCCAGGGATCCATGAGACTGTCTATGGTTGATCATTTCTTCAGGACCTCAGAGAGGAGCTTCTTCCCTAGAAAGTGATCCTGTGTTCTATGCTGACCCTGTTACCAAGGACTCACTGACCCTAGAGTCCCCATGTACGTGAATCAGCTTCCTGCTTCCTGCCTGTCCTCAGCCCCAGGGGCTCCTCCAGCTGCCACCATATGCTTCCTGGCTAGGCTCCGGCCCTCCAGCAGATGGTCAGGCAGCCTTTGGCATAGTCCCTAGGGCCTGCCATCACCCTGCCTGACTCTGACTTGGAACTGGGAAAGCTTATAGAGGTCTTGTCTGAGTCTCCCAGCCAGTAACCAGATTCCCAAGGGCTGCCAAGGTACGCTTGCCCACCTTAACAAGCCTCTAACATCTTAGGGACCAGTGTGGTGTATAAAAAAAGCTGGAGACTTGTAAATGAAAGCCAGAGTACGAACACTTAATGTCTGCCTAGCCCTTTTGAGACCCAGCATCCATATCTGTCAAAGGGAATGAAAATCATATAAATGCTATTTGCAAGGTTTTGAAATAGATGCATTATTCTGAGCATGGGTGACTTTCGAGCAGGTCAGCACTAGTGTTACCTTGCTGCTCGGTCCAACTGGTCAAATAAGGAGAAGGAAGGAGAAGGGGGGCAGATACAGCATCTTGCCTGATAGGCTCTCCTTCCCAAGAAGTAAGAGGTCTGACCGTGAGGGTAGTGCCTGTGGCTCTTAACAGATCTGGAGCGTTAGGCTTTCTTAAACAAAAGGGTTGTGGGGGATACCCGTGAACATTAGAACAGCTGCATCCTGGGTACCATCTGAACCGGTTAATTGTTGTCAACTTAACACAAGCCAGAGTCCCCTAGGAAGAGGAAATCTCGAATGCCTCCATCAGATTGGCTTGTGGGAGTGTGTGTGTGTGTGTGTGTGTGTGTGTGTGTGTGTTGTTTTGTTTAATGAAGGTTGTGGGAGGATCCAGCCCACTGCAGGTGATACTACCCTGAGACAGGTGGGCTGTATAAGAAAACAAGCTGAGAAAGCAAGAAGGAGCAAGCCAGTAAGCAGTATGCCTTCATAGTTTCTGTGGAGTTCACGCCCTGAGTTCCCTCAATAATGGACCTAGAAGATGAATAAAGAATAAACCTTCTCTTCTTCCAAGTTGCTTTAGGTCAAAATATTTAATTACAGCAACAGAGAGCAAAACTGTCCTCTCTTAATGATGAGGTCCACGACATGTATAGCAGTGGTTCTCAACGTGTGGGTCACGACCCCCACGGGGTCGCATATCATATGTCCCGAATACCAGATATTTACATTATGACTCATGGCAATAGCAAAATTATGAATTATGAAGTAGCAACAAAATCATTGTATGGTTGGGGGTCACCACAACATGAGGAACTGTATTTAAGAATCCTAGCATTAGGAAGGTGGAGAACCAGTGGTGTATAAAGCTATGAAATCTCACTCTAAAATACCTCTACCTCTCTTAATCAGCCTAGGTTTCCACAACACTTCATACATATCTGAGGACAGGCAGCATTTTGGCCTGTTGGACATGAGGACTGGCTCTGGGATCCTCCTGGCTTGATGGTAATTGCTCATATCTCTGCCTCTGTTTCTAAACCATGAATTCTCTCTTATGGAGATGTTAGAGGCCTAATGTTGTAATAACATGTTTAAAATCTAGAATCATGCCTAGAAGGTGGTGAGTTCAGCCCATGTTAGCTATTGATGGTGCTCTATCTTGGGTAAGTGATCTTGGGATTCATGCACACAAACTTGTACCTGTGAGAGCCCCGGTAGGCTAAGCTCCACACAGTAGGAAGCAGGATCACATGGCTGAGGAGGAGGGCAAAATGTCTTACCTGTTGCTTCTACCATCCCTTCTAGTATGACCACAACTTCAAACTCTTCCTGTTCCAGTTGAGCACGAGACATCTCCCAAAAAGGGCTCTTCTCATTGATCTCATGGGAGATGATGAGAGGGGATACCAGGAAGAGGCGGTCGTCACCAGTGTCAAAGCCCACATTAATGTCGGTCTGGTTCAAGGGGATGAATTCCCCTTCTTTGGTCTGCCGAGACTTGATAAGCTTAGCACGGATGGAAGCCTCCACGATATGGGAGTTTCGGAGGTCTCCTACTCGGAACATGAGGCACAGCTTCTCATCCCTCATGGAGATGACGGCATTGTTGGAAAACATGAGGGTCTCTGCTCTCTTCTTTGGCTGGCTGATCTTTACAAACATGCACCCCACCATGAAGGCATTAACAATCGAGCCCAGGATGGCCTGCACCAGAAGGAGTATGATCCCTTCCGGACACTTCTCTGTAATGACTCTGAAGCCATATCCAATGGTTGTTTCTGTCTCGATGGAGAACAGGAACGCAGACACAAAGCCACTGAGGTTTTCAACACAAGGGATCCACTCTTGGTCACCCACGTGGTCCAGATCACCTCGGACATAAGCAATGAGCCACCAAATGAAGCCAAAGAATAGCCAGGTGATAGTGTAGACCATGGTGAAGACCAGAAGGTTAAAGCGCCACTTGAGGTCCACCAGGGTGGTGAAGAGGTCACTTAGGTAGCGGTAGGTTTCCTGAACATTGCCGTGGTGCACGTTACACTTGCCAGTCTTCTCCATATAGCGCTGACGTGGCTTCTTGCCTTCTGCCAGCAGGCGAGTGCGGTCTGTTGCAATGGGGATGTAATCCCGGGCCTGCTTGGGAATCTTCTTGTGGTCCTGGGAAGTGACTCCTATCTCCATGTCTTGATTCATAGCATTCCTAGAATCACTGGCCATAGCTAAGATACAGTGAATTAAAATGACACCATCATTAGTGAAGTGCCCTGGTCTGATTACTCCAGATTTGGAACTGGAGGCTACTCCCTTCTGGGAACTTTCATGGGATTGTTATTTATAATGCCATTTATAATTTATAATCTAGCTTGCTAGAGTTAAAGATTGCAATCTCCATTATTACTGTTTTTTTAAAAAAATATCTATGTATGTTTTGCCTGCATATGTATGTACACCATGTGCATGCCTGTGTCAATGGATCTAGAAAAGGCATCAGATCTCCTGGGCATGGAGTTACAGACAGTTGTCAGCTGCCACATGGGTGCTGGGAATCGAACCCAGGCTCTCTGTAAAAGCAGCCAGTGCTCTTAACCATTGAGATATTTCTCCTTCCCCTCATGTGGATTTCTAATATTTTGTTAGGACACAAGATCCTCAAGAGCAGGATTTTGTGCGTTTTTGGTCTTTGCTATATTCCAGACACCCAGGATAGACCACGTGACATACACTAGGGTTTAACAGCACCTCTGTGTGAATGGGAAGATGGATAAGAAAGCAGGGGAGGGTCTAAGGAGGCTGATGTTGGATCCCTACTCACCTGGCCCCAAGCCGGTGCTGTCCTTACAGGCCATCTTTTTTTTTCTTTTCTGAGGATCCTTTAGCAGCTGACAGAAAGGACAAGACAGCATGTGTCTGGTTCAGTGAGTGGTCACTTCTGCTGTCCGAGTGGGGAGCCTGGCTGTCTGAGCACTTATTAAAACGACAGACCACTCTGTAGATGCACCCGTGAACAATCTGATCTAGTTAGTCCTGAGCAGTTGAGACAGATGGGATGTTTGTACCCCAAGGCTTTCAAAAGGACTGCTTTGAGCGGGCATGCCACTTCAAAGAGACACATAGAGACTTGGAGCATTCCATCTACTGCCTTCCTGACATTCTGCTCAAGCCCACTTAAAATGCTTCGAGACTGTGATAAAGACAGGAAAGATTATGAACCCCTCCCAGTTACTGAGAACAGCTTACTCTGGTGAAGGGGTTGAGCTAAGAAAGGAAGCTCCATTTGCTTGCTTAATCCTACCACAAGTGATAAGTTACAACCTGTCCATTTTTCTTTTACTGTTGTTAAAGTTTTTGTTTGTTTATCCTTTATTTCAACATAGTCTCAGGTTGATTGGAAGGCTACTGTGTAGCCCAGGCTGGCTTCAAACATGTACCTTCCTATTCAGGCTGTGGTGCTTGTATGGCTGGGTTATGCCACCATTCTGAGCTAATCTGTCCATTTTTTTTTTTCAGTTGAGGAAATGATGCTTGAAGCAGCATTTAGCCAATATAGGTTTGGAATCTGATTTTACCTTGCTCTAGCCCAGAGGCTCAACCCTAAAGACATGATGGTGTTCTGTGGCTCAAGCTTCAGATAACGGACTGTTAATTCCAGAATTGTCTTTGAGCCCTGATCCTGGCCTATGATACCATAGGGCATCCTTCCTAAAAATTCTTTTCTGGGTTTCACAAGAATACCTTTTCTTGGGTGTATAATTCTCACAGGCTATAATTTTCATTGTTGCACTGACTGAGAAAGAAAATATCTTTACCACTCTGTGACGCCTTCAGGTAACATTTTTCTCTTGTAGGCTTGAATCCAGGCAAATACTCTGGATGCTCACCCTGGGCTTTGGTATGTCTCTCTTTGGAATCCAGTTGTGGGCAGTCCCTCATGGAAAGTTCCCTAACATTAGCTTTGGGATTGTATGGAACTCCTTGGAGCCATTCTGGTGAGTGTTCTAAAAACTGATAGGTAGCCAATTAGAAATTAGCAGACTTGGTGGACATGAGATGTGAAACCCTTCTTTATAATCAAGATCACGTGAAGCTTAGGAACTGTAGGGCTCTAGTTATTAGTCAGAGGAAAGGGATCTGAGTCAAATCTGATTCTTCTATGGACATCCTGAATTCTCGGACAACATCCATTTATAACTATTTAAAAGCTGGTTTCAGGTCTACCAGTGTGTATTCTATACATACCAATGCCAGCTCCTAAAAGAGTAAGTCAAAATTAGCCCACTAATCATCTGGACAGGAAAATTCCCCTGGGGAAGATGCTGTACTAGTTTGCTTCAGCTGTCAACTTGACACATTTTAGAGTCATCTGTGAAGAGGGTCTCAGTAGAGAGATTGCCTACATCAGATTGACTTTTGGCCATGTCTGTGAGAGATTGATTGATGATGAGTACAGAAGAGCATAGCCCACTGTGGGCAGTGCTATCCTTAGGCAAGTGGGTCTGAGTTGTATAAGAACTGCTAGATGAACATGAGCCAGGGAGCAGGCCAGAGAGTTAGCTAGCAACCAGTATTCTTTTGCTTTAAGTTCCTGCCCTGACCTCAATGATGAAAGGTGACTTGCAAGTTTTAAGCCATGAATCCTTTCCTCCCACAAGTTGCTTTTGCTCAGAGTATTTTATCAAAGCAAAGGTATGAACTCAAAACAACTGTCTATTTCAGGTCTACTAGAAATAGTGTGGTGTGTTTACAATATACATTGACACAATGTTTTCTTTGTTCATTGTTCACTCTTACCCCTTGAGGGTATTCTGTGTTACTCTGTAATAAACTTTGTCTTCTAACTATATTCTCTATGTCTTATGTGAGTTCTTTTTGCACAGATCACAAGACTGTAGAGATGAGTAGACACAAGACCAAAATACCAATGACACAGACCACTGAACCAACTGCCCCATTGGCCAACCAAGGTAATTTTGGCTATCTTGAAAAGGCTATCTTGAAAAATCTTATGACTCTAGGACATCTTTTCCTTTGCCACCTAGGTGGCCACAGCAATTTCAAGGTAACCTTTAAAATGTCATATTGAAGAGTCATTCTTGTGAAGGGCCATTTGTCTCAGACATACATTGGCCATTTCCACACTGCACACGGCCACCTGCTCCCTACTCTCAAATGTGGCATTTACAAAGATAAATGAAGAGAAACGCTTGGACCATCTTTACAGAGCACTATATAGGTTTTTGTTCTGCTCCCTGGGTGAGTCTTTGTACCAAGAATCTGACCAGAGACTCCTAACGCTGGTGAAGTATGCTGGTGACCCCAAAGCCCCTGTGCTCCTGGGAACCCAGCTGCACACATAGGATTCCAACTGAAGTGTTGCAGTGACTCTTCTAGCCACACGTACTGGACAGAGCTAAGGCAGGGCTATGAGAATGACTTGTGGGCTGGGAACATTGGAAACTGCATTATACCTTCAGCTTTGCTGGTTTTCTGCACTGTTTCTTGACTTTTTAAAAAAAGTACCCTTCATGCCTTCTTATAGGAGAGGGCCCTGCAGTGTACTAGAAGCACAATGGGATTTTCTAGGACACCTCTGCCCATATCTGAAAAAGTTTTGCTCTGGGAGAAGGCTGGAAGTTTCTGAGTTAAGAGCCATACACATACCTAAAATATTTCTTGGGCACCCAGAGTGTGATGACTAAGTTATACAGTCTTTGGTTGGGTTAGGAATTCTGTAGGTTATTCATGAGACTCAACTTAGGGCTTATCTGTGAGGGTGTTTTCAGAGAGATAAACCTGAAGAGGGGAGACTCACCCTGATTGTGGACAGCAGTACCCCATGGGTTCGAGTCCCAGATTTAATCAAGAAAGGAAACAGCCCTAGAAGTTCCTCCCCTTCTCCGATTCCTGATCTGCCCCAGTGTGAGCAAGCTATCACTGCTGGTGCTTCCAGCTGTTCGCCCAGCTGTGCCTTCTCTGCTGTGATGGACCTCAGCTTCAAGCCCAAGCAAACCTTTCCTCCTTAAAGTTGCCTGCAATCCAGGGTTTGATCACAGCTACCAAGGATAGGACTTGTATTTGAGCTCAGTATGCACAGACTTTCTCTGTGGGTCATTGAAAAAACAGTTTTATCTGTGTCTGCCTCAGTTTTCTTTGCTATCTATCTTCCTTCTTTGCCTGGGGGCCATTATGGGGAACACTACAAAGGATACAGGTATTAGTAAAATGCTGTCCCGTGCCACATAATTGTGCTATGATCAACAGCAGACTGCATAGACAACACTGGTCCCCTAAGACAATGTCACATAATAATACAGCCTGATCTTGGCCATCTTAACTTGTATAAACAAGCTCTACAAAATCACCCAAGGGTGCATTTTCTTCAGACTGTGTCTCTGTGGTTAAGCTGTGTGACTGTATAAATTTATAATCTCTCCTTCCTTGAATTTAAATGCAAGGTAATGCTCAATTATCCCAAATTTTAAGCACAGAGAGAGAAGAGACATCTAAAATTCAAGCACCTAAATTCTCAGTGGTGTTTATAATGTGGACATTAAGCTGCTTGATTATGGACCCATTACTACACAGATTTCTTTAAAACTTAAGAGCAGGCTTATCCTGGAAAATCCTGGCCTCCAGTGCTTGTGTGTCCAGCCACTAAAACAGATGTTCAGGGACAGTATAGGTAGACATAAAATCAGGTTCTCGGATCAATTTGATTAATTTTACACTCATTAATTGAGTATTAATTGTGGAGTTACTATAGTCCAGCCCCTGAACTGGGAGCTAGACATAGAGCAGTGAAGCAGGTAAACACAGGCTCAGCCTACCAGTACTTTACATTTTAGCCCTGTTTCTTTGAATCCACAGTGTTTATAGAGCTGTGTGTAGCAGAGAGGGAGAAACAAAGGCACAGGACTGCTAGAGGCACACTGAGTATCCTAGCTGCTTTCTTTAAGCCCCCAACTAAAGTGAATCCTATTACACCCGATCACCCTGTTACTGTTCTTATCTTCTGGCTGCCTGCTTTGCCTGTGGATGAAGAGAATTACTAGAACACCATGAAAGGTCTCCAAAAAGACAGCTTGAAGTCCAGCAAAGGTTAGTCCCTTTGATATGAAACACAGGTGAAGAGACTCAAAGGAGGCCAAATCAAAGGAGCTGAATCTGAAATGGTGCACAAGTGAAACTGACATTCATTAAATAGACCTTGGGGCAAAGGATGCTGTGAGATACCCAGCACAGTGCAAAAAAGCTGTGGATCATGGGGTGTTCTAGGATGCTAGGAGTCCAGGGGTTTCAGAGCAATGTACTCAGACTTGATGGAGCTTTTTGGACAGAGCACTGGACTGAAGTCTTAGTTTCCCACCTATGAAAATAGGAATCATAACATCTTTCTGGATTCCTCATTTCTCTCTCTGACATGTGACAGGGTACCATCTGTGTGCCTTAAGATTTGGGATATGTGATGGAGTGCATTAGAGAAAGACGTACAGAGGAGGACATATTCATGTTCCTGTTTTGCGATCTGGGTACTATTCTGGTAAGTCTGATAAGTGTGCTAGGTGTTTAGATAAGGTTTAAAAGCATTGAAGACCATTGATGGCATCCAGGAAAGCACCAGCTTTGCTCAAATGTAAGCTTTAAAATATCAGATGAAAGGGTGTATGTTTCAGAGCTATACTGAGACCTATTAATGGACCATAACTTCCTTCTAGTTAAAAAAGTAATCTGGAGTCCAGATCTGCAGTAAAGATTAGAATATTACTTACTGTTATCTCCTCCTTTGAGAGTTAATGTTGAAGCTGGGCATGGGGACACATGCCTTGAATCCCGGCACTTGGGAGACAAAGCAGGAGCAAACAGATTTCTGTGAGCTCTAGAACAGCCTGGTCTATATAATGAGTTTCAGGACAGCTAGGGTTATGTACAGAGACCCTGTCTGGAAAAGAAAGAAATAAAGAAAATGTGGAGTCACTGGCCAATAGGGTCCCCTAGATTTCCCCTCCAAAACATCATGTGTGACTGGTTACACTCCATACCCTTACGGTGAAGCCTATTGTTGAAGACAACACTTATGTCAAACATGAAGAAACTGAGCTGGTGCCGAACTGAAAGTTTCACCCCTACTGACTAGCATTCATGTTGCTGGAAGGTTCTCTGTATGCCTGATAGCATACAGAGAAGCAAGGTAATCATCAATATCACTCAGTGATATAAACTCTACCAGTCCTGCCTGTAAGATAAGCAATAGTGGCACAAATGTGATGGGAGCTACCAACCACTTCTTCAAAATTGGCTTTAATGCCCACTCTCTAATAGAAATCCATACTGGACACTGCTAAAGAGGCCAAGAACTAAACTAGATAGACCACGGGCCTAGGGAAAAACCTGCTATTATTAGTCTGCTAAAGAAACGTGGCAATAAAAGCAATAAAATGACTCCTAATAACATATTCCTGTACCCATAGATCAGTGCATTGCTCAAACTCATTAGAGAAGCTTCTTCTTGCAGTATTTTGGCATTAACACAGAGACCCACAACTGGATAACATGCAGAGAGTAAAAGACAATGTAGTACTCAGTCCCAATAAGATGCCTTTATCAATACCACCACCACCACCCACTGACTCACCCCACCACTACTAAGGATTAGGGAATCTTTGTGGAAGAGAAGGAGAAAGACTACGAGAGCCAGAGGTGGTGGATGGTTGCAAGGAAACAGTGTTTTCCAGACACAATGGAACTAATACATGTATGAACGCACAGAGGGTGTGGTAGATTCATAAGACCCATATAAGTTCAAACCAGACAAGTATCCCAGCAGTGAGAAAGGAAGTGGACACAGCGTCCCATCCCTAACACAAAAACCATTCCCAGCTGATGCCTGCTGGGAAGGCGAAAATCAGAGAGAAAAGAGCATGAAGTTGGGTGAGTAGGGAGGTGGGTGAAATCTGGAGGGACGTGGGGAAAAGGAAAGAATATGATCAAAATTTGGTATATGACAGAATTTTTAATTGACAAGAACAACAAAAGACTTAATCCAGCCAGGACTGTCAGTTGCTGGCCAGGAGACTATCCTACAGGAAAGCTGATTCTGGTGAAGGGTTGTTAAGTCAATATAAAGGATAATTACCCCTAATGGGAAGGATGGACTTATATTCCAATGCAGCTGCTTTTGATATTTTTGCCATGGGCCTAGAGAGGTGGCTCATTGGTCAAGAGCACTGACTGCTCTTCCAGAGGACTCGGGTTCAATTCCCAGCACCCACATGGCAACTCACAACTATCTCTAACTCCAGTTCCAGGGGATTCAATGCCCTCTTCTGACCTCAGTGGGCCTTGCCTGGACATGGTACACAGACATACATGTATGCAAAATACCCATACACATAAAATAAAACATTTTTTAAAAAAGCATCTGCCATTCACACTGCTAATCCTGCCCATGTTTGTAAATTCTAAGCAAATAATAGTAACAGTAACTGTTCCTCTTCCTTCCTTCTATATCATTTGTTTGTTTGTTGCTTGCTTGGTTGATTGGCTGCTTGGATACCAGCCAAGATCCTGAGTGTCCATTCCCTGACACGCTGGGCAACCTGCAGCTCCTCTACTTCCACCACAGAGCTGCTTGCCATGGCTGTTGCTGAACCTGCTTGCTTTCTTGAATTCTGATGTAAATGGCACAGCTACCTCACTTCCTCTTACCTCTCTCTTTCTTCAGCTTGTCTGGCTTATAGGTTTTCTTTCAAACTCTAATACAATGGTCCCAGAGCGTCCTTTTGAATCTGTGTTTAAATTCCTTTATTAACAAGACTAATGATCTACAAAAGGAACCCCAACTCCCCTGAAACGACTGCACTGCAGTGTTAAAATATAAACATGCTCCAAGCAGGTTGGTGACTGGGCAGTCTTGCTCCTCTCAAAGGTGACCTGGTGAGCAGGGAGTGTCAAAGGCACTATAAATGGTGTCTATACCTGGTACAGAGAAGGTACATTTAACCAGGCAAAATTCTAAGATGCCCCATGATCCCTATTCCTATAGACACTCCTGAAGCCCCAGAACTTGGGGACTCTTCTCCCATGGTTGGTACAGTTTGAAGGTGATGTTAACCTGGTTTGATTATAGCCACCCTCAGAAGGACTTGGCTTTCCTGAGGCAAGGGTCAATAGGTTTCTTCTTTTCTTTAAAGACAGAAGGGTCTACACAGCAAGAAAGTAACCACCTCAGAATAGAGAAGAGATGGTTGGAAAGGCAGCCACAGTCTTACAAGGACAAAGACCGGATGTCTCATATCCCTAGGAGGAGGGAAGAGGATCTCAGATTCCCTGTGAGAACTGAGCAGGGTCAAGGCTGCACTCTGATGCTAAGTGGATGCTGTTTTGAGGCATTAGGTCTGTGGCCATCTGTTGTGGCAGAAATGGAGACAGGGCAGAGCTGGATGCTCAATGTAGGATCTGCCGGCCACTAACCAGGCCACCTCAGTTCACAGACACTGAGTGTACCACTAGTGAAGGAAGGTGAGCAGTGGGTACCAAGGCCAAGGGTGAGAGCTCATGAGCCCATGGCTCCATATCCTTCATTGTAAGGGAGACATTTTTGTCTTTGTTTTGCAAAAGGGGATAACAGGAGCTTCAAAACATTACCGAGAGTGTATGGTATGATTATTATTTTTAGCGCCCCCCCCCCCCCCCATACACAAGGCTGTGCTGGCGAGTAAACTGTAGATTCGGATTCCTCCACTTTCCACACCATGGTTAGGAACTTCTTGCCTCATCTCTCAAGACAATGTCTGGAGAACTCTCTAAGGATGCTTCCTTTGGGCTGGTTTACCTCAGAGCTGGGGCAGGGTTGCAAGCAGCTTCTCTGAGGCTGGCCTGCACAGCCTATAACAGCTCACTTGCTTCCTGTTCCTGAGATGTTGCCCCTTACCAGGAACCTTCGGTGGCAGCCAGGTGTAGAGATGCTTTGGGGAGGAAGCAGGCCCCATGGGCAGTGGGACCCAGAAAGTCTTGTCATGAGGGCAGCTATGAGCAGTGGAGGTGGTCATTAGAATGTGATCCATGAGCAGGGCATTTGGGAGCTCTTAAGACCTGAAGCTTCTGAACCCAGGAGTCATGAGACCTGAGGCTTTCAACCTGACCTTGCAGAATGTGACAAACTGAGGTTCTTGACACCCTTTCAGCCTGGGGGGCAGTCTAGGACAGCATGACTGGACTACTGGGACAAAACACAAAGGGCATGGTGGTCTTGCCTTTAATACCAGCACTCGGGAGGCAGACACAGGTGGATCTCTGAGTTTGAGGACAGCCTGATCTACAGAGCAAATTCCAGGACAGCCAGGGCTACACAGAGAAACCCTGTCTCAAAAATCCAAGCCAAACCAACCAACCAACCAACCAAACATACAATTCTCCTCTCACATCTTTTCTGCTCTCCAGCCAGCTGGTGGCCACTCAGCTGTCAGGAGAAAAGCCCCAGATACTTACAGACTTCCCCAGATGGACCTAGAAATCATGGCAAGACTGTCAGATGCCAGGGGTGGATGTGGAAGAGTAGACAGAGATACTGTCCCTGGAACAGTGGATTAGCAGGGCTCAGGGTTTTGGGTTGAGGTGGGTAGGTACAATTCAATACTGAACAAAGCCCAGTCTCCTCACCTTGTGGTTTTTTCCTTAAGGAGGGGCCAGTCTATGCTCCACCAACCCCGAGAGCCTGTGTGCAAACCACACCAAAACATTGTCTTTTCTTTAGGGGCTAATTTTGATTTCTCAGCATTTCAAATGTATTTTTAAAGTGAAACCTGTTTTAGAGAACTCTGAGGCTTAATAGCACAAAGACCAGCAGAAACAAATCTTTAAAAACCCAACAAGGACTTCGCTGAGAAACCTAATCATATTGCAGCTATTGGGTTTATCAACTTGGGTGAAGTCTATTCTTGAATTCCTGGCTGGTACGCCTAGGTCAGTTTGAGTCATAGCACATAAGGTACTAAGTATAAAAGCACAAGGGAATGAGATGCAAGGGTTTATCCAGCCAGTCTGGCAATTAGTCAGTTAATGAGTTCCCACTTAATACTTGTGTTTTGCTGGGCCCTAGGGGTAGAGGAACCTAGAAGCTTACCACACCAGCTTCCATTCACAGGAGCCATTGTTGAAATGCCTGTTCTTACTGAGTCTGGGGGTTTTCTGTGTTTTGAGTGTATTTTTCCCAAGGTATCCCAGTGACATCCTTGCTCATGGCCTTCGGTATCTTCCTGAGAGACAGGGCTGCCTCCACCCTGAGTGCACAGGGCAACCAGCTCTGATTCCAGGGGTTTCTAGTAGGCAAGTGAGTGAAGACTACAGCTCTATTCTCTGCTTCCATCCAACTCACAGGACTCCAGAGAACACAATGACTACCAGGTCAGCTCTGTAGAGAATGACATGAATCCAAGGCACAGTTCTTAACTTGGTGTGGCTGAGGAGGTCAGAGAGAGTCAGCCGAGCTGTCACACAGAGAGCACCTACAGGGGAACTGAGCAACAGGACCTTGACAAGAGGGCCAAGCAGGAGTAACAGTTCAGGTATCCAATGCCAGTCTCTGTGATGGGTGCCTATGTACTGTATCATCTCATATACATCTACGAAGTCCCTTTTAATAGTTTGATTTTGCAAATCACAAAAACACAGTCAATTAGTGGCTTGCTTAAGGCTGCAGTGTCTGAGTGGCATTGACATGCTCTGAGTGCTGACTGCTCCTCATCAGCCCTCAGAGTCTGATCAAGTTGCTCTGTGCTCCCATAGCTTCAAGATAACCTGACCCAGCTTGCAGTCAGATGGACAGATGCCTGATCTGTGTCAGGAAGCCAATTAAATTAAGACTGACTGCTGTGTTTCTCAGGCTGTCAGTGGCATGGCTGCTTCCCTTGTTCTCACGAGGGCTGTCTTCTCTGTCCTAGCTCTTACCTCCTGATACTCCTTGAGCCAGCATCCTCTGCTTCCAAGTATCCCTCATTGTTTCAAGGAGATTGAGAGCCCCTATGATCCAAAGAGCTTCAACTCTCTTGACAGAATCACTAACACTGTCCTCCTTTTTCTCTCGGAAATGTCTGCTTAGAGAGCAGACCCTACAAAGGAGACCATCTGCGGTAGTCACTGGTTCCATCCTTAACACCCACCCCTGAGTTACTCCTCAGCTGACTGAGTCTGCTTTTGCCAGGAGCCAAGGCAAATACTTCATTCCTGAATACTCTGCTTAGAGCACTGTGCATGCTGGCAGCAAACAGAAGCCATAATGAGCGCTGAACTCTGCTGCCTACAAAAGCAGATATGAGAGGTCGGTGAGCAGCCGTTGTGCTGAGCTCCCCTGGAAGGACACTGCATAGCTACTTATCAGGCTGGTGCAGATTACAGCCTCTCTCATATTTTAATTCAGATGTAATGTTTTCTCACACCCAGTTTTGCATTTTTTAAATATTGGGGACTTACTATCCCAGGCTGGCCTCAAGCCAAGGAGGATCTTGAACCTTCTGATCCTCTTGTCTCCACCTCTGGAGTGTGGTTGGGATTGTAAGTATGTGTCTCTCAACCTGGTTTGCATGGGACGATTTTTACAAAGATGTGAAATACTTGATTCTCTTTAGTCTAGGAAAAAGCAATTATCCAAGCAGATGGTAAATGTAAACAAAATTGTTCTGAGCTTGTGGGACATAGGAAGGCACAGTGGGAATTGTAGCAATAGTGTGTACATGTGCACTTCTGGAAGGATTGTGTCCTGACAATGATGCTGTGGCTCTACTACTTTCTTCTAGGAAATCTGGAAATGAAACATTCTGAAGACAAAGCTGGGCATGGTGGCACGTGGTTCTAATCCCAGCACTGGGGCAGCTGAAGCAGGAGGGTGGCAAGTGTGAGAGCACTCTTGGTTACACAGCAGGTTCTTGACCAGGCTAGGCTATGTATGCCTCAAATTTTTCAAACAGCAAACTGAAAGAGAAATTCTATTTTATGTGGTGATAATGAACTCAACTCTGGAAACACTGTGCAAGGTAAAGAAAAGGCATCTGTGAGGCATGGTTGGTCTGTTGTCTCCAAGTTATATTTCTGGACTACTGTGTGGGAAAGGGTCCTTCTCCTCCCAGGAAAGGTAGACTGTACTTTGAGTGATGGTGATCCTGGGCCTAAGGGTCGAGGGGTGCACACATTTTCCTCAAAGCTTTTATCTTTAGTGCCACAAGTGCCAGCAGTCAGTCAGGACAGAAGAAAGCAGGGGCTTCAATCTGGGTGCATTCCCCAACAGAGCTAGGTCAAGGGCTGTCTTCCAATGCTCCCAGCAGCCCTGCCTACTCCCTACAGCCTTATTCTCCCAGTCCATTCTGCCATGCAGTTGGCTTGCAAGGGCACCCTGTACACCAAGAATGTACCTTTTCCTCACCAGCCAGTACCCTTTCTAGAGGGCTGTAGAGAGTAGCACATTACGCACCTGACCATGGTCCTGAATTTTACTAATGGTGGTAGTGGGATTCTCAATGAGAAGCAAGTTCTGATTGCAAATGCAAGTCCTTCAAGGAAGCTGTAAGCACAAGATAGTAGAGTAGGTTACCTCTCTGCTACGTTTTGTCTCAGATGCAATGGGTGCTGATCACTAGCAGTCAGTCATGGTGGCATAACAGGACAGTGAAACTGAGTGCAGGTTCCAGTGCTTATACTCCAGGTGCTGCTATTTCTCAGCAGCTTTCACGAGAGCTTGGGGAATGTGTGGTTCTCTTATCTCTGCTCTAAGCAGAAGGTCCAAGGCAGAGACTGTACCATAGCCATAATGATAAGATTACAAGTAGCTTTAGAGGGGAGTAAGCACCAGCCATGCTCCAGGAGCAGAGCAAAGGGCACTCAGTAGAGTGTAGAGCCAGGGACAATGTGACTCTAGTAATAGTTGGTGTTAGAAGGGACACATTGTCACTGAGGGCAGGGCTGTGGTTGCTGGGATATGGGCTGAGAAGAACTCCATAAAAGGCAGCTATGAGCAGAAGCCTAGGCCAGCTGAGGGCTCCTCTCCATCAGCTCCGCTCAGACTCAGTCCTTGCAGACTGTTGAGTCAAGCTGGGGAGGAAGGCCTAGGACTCAAGTTGCTGCAGTTACTCAGCTGTGCCTCTTTTGGACTTATATACCAAGATATCCTTAGAAACAGATGTCTGTGCCATGGTCCCCATGGCTTCAGAATCTTCCTGCTTTATTTTAAGCACGTGTCCAGCATATCTCTTGCAGCAGGTTATACTGACTTCTTTACAGAAAAGCTCTGAAAGTGATGTGGTGCATGGGTGCGCGCATGCGTGTGTGTGCGCGCATGTGTGTTTGTGTATGTGTGTGTGCTGGTGTGCTTGCAAACTGACAACTCTGACCTGGGGGCTTTACTTTTGTTATCTTGACAACATTGTGTAGTAAATATTATGTGCCCTCTGTGCAGATAGAGACTGGGTTTCAGAGCAGGCAGGGGACTCACCCGAGGCCAGCACTGAGCTGACCCTTGCCTGACTCCAGAGCCCATGCATCCCCAAGCTTCTACTTGTCCATCAGAATCCAGTGATCTCTGTTCTGAATTATAAGTCTGCCCCTCCTGGCTACAGCTGTTCCCTGGGTCACCTGTTAGCTAATAGGTCTCTATCCATCGTCTCTTGCCTTGTAAAACCTGAAAAGTGCCCATGGAACTCATGGGCTGAAGCCGTTTGTCATCTTACCAGGAGGTCCTATTTTGCCAGCTCCCAGTGTAATACCCATGCCCACTTCACCTTAGTTGGCATGGGGTCAGGGCAGGTGTGGTATGAAACAACACTGACTGGCACAACTACAGTACAGACTTATTACCATGGGACAGCAGTGGCTTCTGCAGTTCTATTGGGTTCTTCCAAAGTTCTTTCACTGGCTCCAGAGACTCTGATAACATTAGTCCATTTTCAAGTCGCAGAGTGAGGGACCTGAGAGAGCACATTCCTGGGAAGCCACCCTCAGAAACACCGAGGAAGTAATGAATCTAGATGATTTCAGAGCAGGCCTCACAGGTGGCCCTGACTTCTAGCTGCACAATAAAGGGCCAGGTGGCTCCACAGGAGCACCAGAAGGTGAGCTTAGGGTCTTCAGAGCCTCAGGCTACCCTTGAAGGTAGTGATTGGCTGCTGGTTCCCACAATATCCTGAGGTGACTCCCTATCTCCTGTCTAAGGAATTCATAAAGCCTCCTGCATCAGCTTCTGGGGGCTGAAGAGAAATAAGAACCCAATTAGAAGTGCAGGGACTAATCCCCAGGCCATCTTGTCATTGTAAAAACAAAAGTGCTGAGGGCTTATGATTAATATAAAAAGCAGAGAAGGACTGCGTAGTGTTTGTAAGCTTTCTAGGGAGACAGCCTTCCTGTCTGCAACAGTGAGAGAGGAGAGATCTAGGACTCTCCTTAGGGATTTCAGTCCTTCAGAGAAAATACAAAGACAAAAAAGAAAGAGTTAAAAAGCCATTTAAGTACATTCGTGGAGAGGGCTGACTGCCAGCTTCCTTAAGCTGGTGTGTTTTATGGCTCGCCCTGGAGAGCTGATGAGGGGGTACCCACAGCTCCTCACATCCATCCACTTTGATACATGACTATGGTGTGCTTGCAGATTCCACAGGCAATCTCCCTGTCCCCTGCAGAAGATGCATGAAAAATCACGCATAAAAGGGCTTGAAAATCAAATTAATTCATTTTATATTTGTATCCATATTTGTTGAAGCCCGCCATGTCTACAAAAGCAAATAGCGTAATTCTAATGCATTTCTTCATGGTAAACCCTCACTGTATGAATTCTGCATTAAATAATATAGAGGATTAATAATTAAGTCAAAGCGGAAAAACCCCTTGTTTCCTCTTTAAGGCCTGGGGGATAGATTTCCTGGTCTGGTGCCAATTCGTGAAGTATGACTAGAGAGTATCACACTGACTGACCTGCAAAGAGGAAACAGCGAGGAAGCAGATGAGGGGAAATTACAAACGTTTATGTAAAGGTGGAAAGCAAGCGTTGGGTGTGAGAGGGTAAAAATGGGCCAGGCATGGGGAAGAACCAGGGAACCAGGGTACAGTAGGTATGGCCCTCAGAAGTACAGCTGAAACCTACCCCTGCCGGGTGCAGGCAGGCTCTGTGCGCTAATTATTAGCATTTCTTCTAGGCTCCGCCCCACAGTTACCTGGCAACAGCCAGGTGTGCCTGACTCACTATAAAAGGGGCTGCCTGCCCCCCTCCTCACTCTCTTCTCTTGTTTCCTGTTCTCTTGCTCTCTTCCCCTCTTCCCCCTCCGTCCCTTCTCTCTCCATTCCTCTCCTCCACTCTCTCCCCTGTTCATGGCCGACTTCTACTCCTCTACTCTCTCTGACTCTCCGTCTCTACTACCCCTTGAAGTCCCCTCCTCATGCCGTAAATAAACTCTATTCTATAAAGGGATGCCTTAGCATGGGCCCGCAGAGGCTCCCCTTCCTTCGCACCACACCGTACTGTGCCCTCCACCAACATCACTTCTTTTTCTTTTTTCTTCTTCTTCTTTTTTTTTGGTTTTTCGAGACAGGGTTTCTCTGTGTAGCCCTGGCTGTCCTGGAACTCACTCTGTAGACCAGGCTGGCCTCGAACTCAGAAATCCACCTGCCTCTGCCTCCCGAGTGCTGGGATTAAAGGCGTGTGCCACCACTGCCTGGCTCTTTTTCTTTTCATAAAACACAACTACCAAGCTAAGACTCCCTCTCTGTGACACCGCCACGTCTAGGCTAATCCAGCCTGGAATCTACAGGAGGGAGAGAACAGAGACTCCACAGCTAGCCTCTCCTTTCTGCCCATACAGTGCTAAGGATGAACCAGGCTTCCTGCACTCAAGGCTCTCCCTTTGCTCTAAACTGTGCACAGCCTGACTTCCGTTTCCAATGTGGTAAATAGTCACAGCCCAGTGTGACCAGGCCAGCCTCAGCTCACTCTCCCTGGACAGACAGCAGTCCCTTCCCCTTCCTTCAGCCCTCTCTCCACCTGCCAGGACAGCCTGTGGAGGAGTCAAGCATGAGAAGCCTTAATGGCTGGCACATACGAATTACAAGTGATTGTGAGCTTCCTAACACGGGTGCTGGGAACCAGACCCCATTCTACCCAAAGAGCACTTTAGCCTCTCTCTGTGCAGCTCCTTGACCTTTTTTTGTTTTTAACTTAACTAAACACATCACTACTCTGTGATCTAGAAATTGCATTACTGGGCATTCATTGTGGAAAAATAGGAACTTATGTTCCCATAAAACCAGTTCATCAATATTAATAGAAGCACTGTTAATAACAGTTCTGAACTGTGACCAACTCTGATGCCTTTTAATGGGTAGATGACTAAATAAACTGTGATATTTTCATACAGTGGACCCTCAGCAACAACTTACACACACATACATACTTCATACATACATATGTACACACATACAAACAACCAGAGACACACACAGACACACAGACACAAAGGAATCCAAATCTCCAGGTAATTGTATTGAGTGAAAACAGCCAATCCCCAGATTACCATCCTGTTTAGATTACATTCTTTATGTTACAAAAGAAAAGGAAATAGGAGGCAGACTAGTAGCTGCCCGGGTTGAGGGATGGGCATCGTACCTATGTGATGGTCTGGGGAAACATACAAGATGCCCATATGTATGGAAGGATAGGTTTACAGCCAACCATTTGGTCAGTTTTGCAATATGTTTGCATTGAGAGAAAGCAGGTGAAGATATGGTAGTGCTCCCTGATGGTTATTGCTTACACTGTGTACAAGTCTACAAAGATCTAAAAAGAAAAACAAAAAGTTTAATAATAGAAGAAACCAGAGAATGACGAATGTAGTTCTAAACAAAAAAGGTAGGGGTGGGAGCTAAGATACAAAGGCCCTGAAAGGCACAGTGGTCAAAGAGAGTGAGAGTGGACAGGGGAAAGAAGCAAGAAGAAGAAGAGGGGGAAGGGGAGGGGGAGGGGGAGAGGGAGAATAAAACAGTGCTGGTGTGAGTGTTTATCAGAAGTGAAGGGTGAGCCACAGAGGAGGTGGGGCTCCCCAGGACCATCATGCCCACCTCCTCAGCCCTGGGGCCTCAATTCTCAGCCTCTGCTGTCCATCCTGTTCCCTTAGTGTCCTGTGTGGACCTGCACTCATTCCTCTGCAAGCCACTCCCCCTGACCACTAGCAGATCTATTTTTGCCAGGTCCCATAGAAGCCTTTCCTGCATGCCTTCACTGAGGCTGCCCTGCTAGCCCCTCTCTACCTGTGTCTCTCTTGTCACCTGCCAACTAGGCTCTAAGTCATACCTCTCACAGGGTAGTACAGGCAAGGTGTACGAACGAGTCTGTCTTCTATCTCAAGCCTCACCTAAGGCAGGAGCTTCACTTGTAGTCTGAAGGGACGTGAGTGACTTCCTATAGTTCATGTGATGAAGATGGTTTTACAAAACTTGTAAGCCCACCTAACAAGGGCAGGGAAAGCAGCTGTTCAGTGAGGTCTCTGTGCTGCTATGAAAATTAGCTGGTGCCGGGCAGTGGTGGCGCACGCCATTAATCCCAGCACTTGGGAGGCAGAGGCAGGTGAATCTCTGAGTTCAAGGCCAGCCTGGTCTACAGAGTGAGTTCTAGGACAGTCAGGGCTATACAGAGAAACCCTGTCTAGAAAAACCAAAAAAAAAAAAAGAAAAGAAAAGAAAAGAAAAGAAAGAAAGAAAGTTGGCTGTCTCTCATGACAGCTTTTCTTTGTAAAGGCCCTAGGGACCTGGACATCCATGGCTTCTCTTGCATAAGAAACAACCACCTTCTTAGGGCAGAGGTAGTACCATATGTAGGTCGCTCTTCTGATCCACTGCCCACCAAGCTTAAGTATAGAATTCTTAGTGGTCAGAGCTGGTATCAAGAGGGATAGAATCTTAGAACACAGGCTGAGTCCCCAATGGCATCTGAGTCCTTTTGGTTCTTGCTTTGCCCCGTTCCCACTAATGTCTCCCTAGTTGTAAGATTTGGGAGCCAGGGATGGGAAAGAAGCTGAGAGACAGGTAATGTTCCCAGCCTAAACAGGGCCATGAGGAGGTGCCTGCCAATCCCAGCTCCTCTCCCTCTCCTTTATCATCTCACCCAGACTCTTGGTCAGCCCATGCACTTGTCCTTGGAGACCAGGAAGAGCTGTTGCTACCTGCTAACCAGTCAGATTATCCCTGACCTTTGCTCCCAGCCTGCTCTGGTCTGGACTGACAGTAGAGCTTATTATTTAAGCTCTAACCAGGATCTCCAAGGTCCCGAGTTAAAGGTTTGGATCTGACATTTAGCTTTAACACAGCTCTTGGCAAAGGCTGATGTCACCCTGGGCTCTGTTGACAAGAATAGCTCCCTTATCAGAAAGTCAAGGTAGGAGGAACTAGACACCCAGGACAGCCGCCCAGTCGCTCCCATTGCAATTTCTCTCTTGGCTTTTAAAATAATTTCAAAGAAATCCACCTCCTAAAGTGTTTTGGAAAAAAAATACATTCAGGTAATTTTATTCAAATCTCTCCCTGTAATTCTTTGTATCTGAACTCTCATTCTCCTGACTCTAGAGGGGAACAAAAGGAAGACAAAGAGAAGAGAAAATTTCTCCATGACTGATGAGTGTCTTAGTAGTCAGCTGATGATGGGTCCCTTCAGAAACACTGCCTCTCATTGACCAGTTCATACACAGTGAAAAACTTAATCTAAAAATGGCTACACTGAACCACCCATAGATTCCTGCCCCTACTCAATTTCTCCCCATTGTCTTCCACCCCCAGCCTAAAAATCTGGTCAGTATTGGCTTGGAAAAAACAGGTAAGCTTTAGCTAAGGTTCTCTTAAATGGAAAACAACCCTGCCCAGATGATTACATTCAAAAGCTCTAACAATTATGTATTCTTGCTGCATGCTCGGTGATCAACTGGATGCTGAGCTGATTTTAAATAGTGTTCAGAAGTGGCTGAAGTTTTCAGGTATTTGGTAGCTTGGCCCCAGAAGATATTCAGAATCCCAACATCTTAGGAGGGAGTGGGGAATCAGAGACTGAGCACACTGCTATGTGTTAAACTTCATCACAGATGACCACGGTAGCCTTACAAGCTTCCTCAATAGAATTCATGGATCAGAAACCCAGTCATACACTTATAAGGTTCCTAGAGGGACCCTGCAGCTTGTGCATCATATACTAGAGGAAGCAAGGCCAATAGGATACAGTCACAAGGATACATTGTTACATCCATGCAACCCACAAAAAGAGGTGCTCTGAATGCCTAGGATATGGAGAGCAGCCTCAGGGGAATCTATACTGGGGAATCCATCTGAGATCTGACTTTATACAGAGTAGGAATTTCTGCTTTGGGACAACTCTGGACAGAGGCAGACAGCTCTGGGCAGAAGAGATGACCAACTCCATCCATCTCCTGCCCTCCCTCCTGCCTTCTCTCCTCCCACAACTGACCTGCTTGCTAGATGGAGCATAGAACGCACTCATTTTATGCTTAAAGCAGATGTGCTCTTAAGGAAGAAATGTTGCTTCTGAGTGCCCAGCCAGCAGTAGGTAGGCATCTTGGAGAGGCTACATCAGAGTGGTGGGCTCTTTTTCGGTTGGACAACTAAGTGGTAAATCTGGGGAAGACAGCGGGGTATTGTTGAAAGATGGAGTTATCTCTGTGATAGTTCCTCTTTCAATGGTGATCTGATGCTGCTATACTCCCAAGTACACCCTGTCCCCTGGGACTCCCATGGGAAGCTGAGCCTTCCCCTGTAAGATTAGTAGATTTGAGACTTGTTCAAAAGTCTATGATCCCAAGGAGTCTAGCAAAGCCTTTGATGGCACAGCCCACTTCAATCCTTTTATAGATCTCACAGCATCACTGTGCTCTGTTCACCTGCCAGAGCCTGGGAAACCCTGGGATGGGATTCAAGATTGCAAGCATGTAAACCAGACATGGTGGCTCATACCTCTAATCCCAGCACTCCAGAGGTGGGCAGATTTCTGTGAGGTCAATCAGGTCTACATAGTGAGTTCTAGGCTAGCCAGGTCTGCATAGTGATGCCCTGTCTCTGAAATAACAAAGGAGCTGGGAAGAGTCTGTACCTAAGCAAAGGCATGGATCCCAGGAAGCTGGACCACCTTACAGGGTTAGTGTTTGGTAATAAGTTCTGGAGTTGAAGCCAGGGGCTGGTGAGGACTGGGAAGATTAGAACCTCCCTTTAGGGCCCAGAGATCCTTTTACTTTAATTCCTTCTAGAAAGTCAGAAAACCTAGTTCTGCCCCACAGGGCTTGCATCCAGGTTAAATCACAGAACCTTGTCCCAGCTCAACACCCTGGTTCTGTAAATATTAGCTTCTTCCCACTACTTCTCCATATGGATTCCCATGCTCCCTGTCCCAGGCAGCTTGCTTATGATAAAGAATAGCTACACTTTGGAGTCAGATACTGATGAGAATCTCCTGTTGTAAGCTTAGTTACTCACCCTCTCTGGGCTGCCATTTTTTACCTGTGAGAAAGGATTGTTAGTCTCTGTTTAACTGAGAAGAGTTAGAGACAACATGCTTGTCCCCACTGTTTGCCTGGTGTTTGATAGGACCCCGGGCTCTTAGTATGGATGCTGGGCGGGCTAGAGCCTCCACTGCCTTTTGGGAATATCCCAGGACATTTTTGAGGAGCCAGCACTAAATGAAGTCTACTCCACAGTCCCAGGATAGAAAAGCCCCCTACTATGGCCTGCCCTTGCATTTGAAGGAGGCCCTGACAGAATCAGGGGCTACAGAGCAGATCTCCAAGGAGAGACAGTGTCAAGAGAAAGCTACAGTGTACTCACCAGCCAGCCCTCCTCCAGCTTTTGTCTTTAACTCTACTTTTGAATAATCGCAGAAATGTTTTAAAAGAAAGGAAAGCGTATACATAGTGACCAACGCTGGCTGAGAGGACTGGTACCACAAAAGCAGTTTCCCAATTTGAATAGAAAGCAGCTGGGGTGGAGAGTCTACTGTCCATGGCTGTCTCCCTACCTGGCCATCTCTGTCCCCACTTGAAGGTAGAGCTGTTTCTGAGAGCAAGGTTCTCTCTATCTCCTCCCAATGCCTGGCCAGGCAAGCCAAAGATGGAAGGTTTTGGTCGTGCACAGGTATCCGTGTCTGGTGCTGGGAGCAGGGCGTTTTCGGTCCTGAGGAGGCTGGACTCCTCATCTTGGGGCAGCCGGCAGCTAAGGACAGCTTCAGTTTGCTGAACTTTGGACCGTCAGATCTTGTTCCCATCCCTTCGCAACCCTACAGGCTCCGGTAAGGGAAAGCCTGCTTTTAGCACCATAGGGCCCCTAGTGGGGGTACGGCTTGGGAAGTCCCTGGGCTGGGGAGGGACTCAAGGGAAAGGAGACAACTTACTTGTAGAGCAGAGAGCTTCTCTGAACCCTTAGGGTTAACTTCTGGCGATCCCTCCAAGGTGGTGCAGGTGGCTCTCAGGGCTCTCCAGGAGATTCCCTAGCCTCAGGCATTGCCTACGGACTGGCAGCCGCCCTGAGCCACTCTGGTGTCGCAGGTCCAGCTAGCAGACCTCCCGCTCCTTCGCCAATCTGCCTCGCCCTTCTATCTAAGAGAGAGCAGAGAGAGGCACTCTGCTGTCCCTTTTCTCTCCGCCCTCCTCTCTTCTCCCTCCCCATTTCCTCCCGTCCCCCCCCCCAGGTTCTCCTCCCTTTGTCCCCCTACAATTGAATCTCTGGATAGAACGCGATTTAAAGGGCCACAGGCAAAGGAGAACCACAAGGAAAGGCAGCATTGGGGGAAATGCGTGCACAGTGGGTTATTATGGTGGAGATGAGTGGGGGCCGTTGGTATCGGGGTCACAGTCACTTGGGAAGGAGTGCGATGCTGGAGCCGGACGGAGAGAGCGGACAGCCTCCTCCCTTGCCCACTATTCCCCCTTCTCCCTTGGTTTGCCACCTCCCTCTAAGACCTTCTTGTTGATGCTCTGATGCTTCTGGCCAGAGGGTCAGAGACTTGCGCTGCCGACTGTGAGTGTGTGGTGTGTGACCCTCCCGTGTGTATGTGGGAAAGCTCACGTGTACGTGGTGTGTGTGTGTGTGTGTGTGTGTGTGTGTGTGTGTGAGAGAGAGAGAGAGAGAGAGAGAGAGAGAGAGAGAGAGAGATCGGCTGCGTGTGTAAGCACCCCCGCGCGTGTGTGAGCGCCCGCGTGCTGTGCCTGTGTTTAGAGGGTGAGGAGGAGCAGACAGAAGAAACTCTTAAGGCAGAAAATGCAAGTTCAGAGCTTGCAGGGAGGGACTGTTCAATCACTCTGGGTGCATTGAGGGGGGTGTTGTCCGAACTTCTGTGCCTTTCAAGAGACCAGATGCAGCAGGTGGGGACATTCCCCGGAAGTCCGGAGTCACAGTCCAGGCGGCACCTTAAGCTGTTAGCCAACGCTAGGTCTGGCTCTCGAGGCTGGGACCGGATTATGACGATCTGAACCGCTGGCTGGAGGCGAAAGTCCAGAGAAGGGAGAAGGGAAGTGGATCTTTTGTTGGGGCATTCTGCTTAGGCCACCTTCTCCAGGGTAGTCTATACCTAAGTGGGAGTGGCTATTCATTGAAATGGATATGGCCTTCCTTTGAAAGGCAAATGAGACCTGAACCATCTTCAGGTAAGATGGGTGGCCTTACCTCCCATTCTCTACTTTCTGTTCCCAAAAGTTCTTTATATAAAATATTAAGAATATAATGTCATTTCTGATTTGACGTTCTGGGTACATTGTTGTCCTAATAAGTGTGCAGAATGGAAAGCTGTCCAATGATGCTATTAACGGTCCACCCTGTCCCGAATCCCCATGTTTCCTCAAGCTCCAAAACCCACCAAGTCTGTTGTACATTATTCTGTATCCACTTCTCTGCATAGATCTCTTAATTGTATTCCATTTCCTGTGTGACATTCTTCATGTATAGACCACATTGCTCTGGGGGCCTTGAACATCCCTTTCTTGGGGAAATCCATTGTTAGTCTCTACCCCAGCCCAGATCTTTCTCCTTGCAGGCAGAAACTGCCACTCTCCCTCTTTTGGGGACTGTTCCTGACCTTGAGCATAGAGGACTCTATTCTTCAATGAATGGTAGGAAAGACAGAAATGTCATTGCACAGGGAGGGCTGCTGTCTGGGAGAGCCAGCAGGTGACTGTCTGCAGTGCCTTTAGTGGTGCCAACTCTAGCCCCTCTGTCTGTTACCCAGTCTTTGGGGTTCTACACCCCAATACCAGGCTTGCAGTAAGCTGTCTTTAGCCCCTAGAAACAAACACAGCCTGACTGTGCTTGTGTATCCCCAGGCCCTAGCTCTGGTGTTTGGGAGAATTATTTATCTTGTGAATGCTAACCATGTAAGAAAGATGGTTTATTCCATGACAAGAAGAAACGTGCCTGGCACTCACGGAGTCTGACATGCATCTACATGGTCTTGCTGGAAAGTAGCACCCAGAAGCCACAGTCCTAACCCACCCAAACAGAACTGAGTGCCACCAAGCCAGCACCTGTCCTTGGTTACTCACTGTAGCCTACTCTATTAAGCAGGAAACTGTCTGTCTGTCCCTCAAGGGACTTTGACTGTCTTGATGCTCATCTGTTGTCCTAGTTAGGGTTACTATTGCTGTGATGAAACACCATGACCAAAAACAAGTTAGAGAGGAAGGGGTTTATTCAGCTTCCACTTCACAGTCCATCACCGAAGGAAGTCAGGACAGGAACTCAGGCAGGGCAGGAACCTGGAGGCAGGAGCTGATGCAGACACCACAAAGGGGTGTTGCTTACTGGCTTGCTCATCATGGCTTTCTCAGCCTGCTTTCTTATAGAAGCAAGGATCACCAGTCCAAGGATGGAACCATCCACAGTGGGCTGAGCCCTCTCCCATCAGTCACTAATCAAGAAGATGTCCTACAGCCAGATCTTATGGAGTCATTTTCATAAGTGAGGTTCCCTCCTTTCAGATGATTTTAGTTGTGTAAAGCTGACATAAAACTAGCCAGCTTGTCTATTAGGTGTTGGTTTATTGCTTAGTAGCGAGTATTTAACTCTTTGGTTTTCTGGTTGTCAGGAGTAGCTGGGCTGGGCTGCTCTGAGATCCAGCTAATGCCCAACATGAAGCTTTTGCTAAGTCTTGGCTTCGTGTTCCATCCTGTAGCAGCAGTGGACTTTGGATTGCTACAGAGACCATGGTGTTCTGTCTGCCTCATGGTGGAACAGGGCAGAATCTGTAACAAATTGGAGTGGACAGTAGTACTGCTTTGACAACATTCTCTCAGAGTTGGGACCTTGAACTGGAGGCAGAACAATCTATGTCCAGTTTTTAGCCGAGGCCTGAAAAATGAGAGATGGTGGGTGGGATTTTTAGTTCTGACTAGTGTTCAGAAATGGAGGGGGGGGTCTGTATGTTTCCAGCCCAAGTCTTCTAGAGAGCACAAATGGCATCTAAGGATAAATGACGCGGCTGCTGGACAACTTAGAACTACTTAGAAAGCTTGAAAGGTGCTAAGTGTGTCTTTCATTGTCTGGAAATTAATGAGAGCTACAGAAGGTAGCAGAGCTGACTCTCAAGCGCGCTATTGCTGTTAATTAGCATGCAGACACTCCTCCTCTGTCTCTTTCATTTACTTCCTTTCCCTTCTTTCATGAGCGTGAACTGAATTCACAGTTAAAGTTTTTCTCTTTAGGATATGACGCTTACAGGAAATTATTTTTTCTCCTATTTATAGAAATTCCATTTGCATTTATGAGGCCAGTAGTGTCTCATAAATATTTCCTGCCAGATAAAATATTAATTAAAAGAATTTGTTGAGTTATACTCCGAAGTCCCAACTAAATCTCTTTCAAGGCAAATATTGTAAGCACTGTTTTCTCATGCTAGGAGGATCTCTCATCCATCCGTGTGTCTGTTAATAAGCTCTCCAGGATCAGTAGATATCAATCAATGAGGTTTTCCCCAATATTTAATTAATAGTTAGCTGGCATCCATGCAACTTAAAAAACTAAAACAATAAGCTTTCCTGATATGACTGCAGCCACTTAGAGTAGCATCCCCTTTACCCTCAAGAATTAGCAACCTGAATTTGTTTTTTTTTTCTGTTCTTATGGTTTCTTTATACTAAAATTGCATGTACACATGAGTACACACACACACACACACACACACACACACACACACACACAGAGCTATCCACTCAGTTAACACTGGCCATGCACACAGCACTCACTCCTTTTACTGTTATACTTTCTCAAGTTTCAGTAACCAGTAGGCAGCAGCTGTGGTCTGAATAAACCAAATGGGAAGTTTCAGAAATACTCAATTTATAAGTTTAAAATTGCATGTGATTCTGAATATCATAATGAAATGTCACACATCTCGCCCTGTCCTATCAAGGCACAGGGTGTCCACACTGTGTAAGAGACCAACTCACTGGGCACGTTCTTGGCAATCAATGCTAATGTCAACCTGTCCTTACTTACTTAATAATATCTGTGAGGCAGCGCTGTAGCAATATAGGCTACACAGACCCCACAGCCGGACATTGATTCCTTTCAATGAAACTATAAAAGTTCCCAACTTGAGAAGAAACATTGGCCCAAGGTTGCTACAGTTTCAATAGTAAAAACAAACCTTCTGTCTGTGGAATTCCAAAGAAGGGGAAAGAAATCTGTGCTAGCTTTGTTGTTGCATAAGGTGTGCTGGTTACAGTGGGGAGGCATCCCATTTTGGTGGAACTGGATGCTGTGTTCTTGGCTTGGATGGAGAGGCCTTAATTTGTGCATGTATGTGTAGGGGAAGCAGCAAGTGTTGAGTAATTCACCAGGGGCTGGACTGGGCAGTCGTTAAGGGGAATCATGAGCCATTTCACATTCACCAGCCAGCCCGAGATGCTTGAAACACTTTGATTGATGTGTAAGAGAAGGTAACGAGCATAATGGTGGACTTGGATCAAAAACACCTCCTATAAAATTGGGAAGGTCAGCAGGGGTACAGGGAAAGTAAGATTTGCAATGTGGGTTTTAATTCCTCTTGGGGAGTTGGGTTATGGTTTATAACTGCTAAGAATGCTAATGAAGCCCAGAGAGAGCAATCCAGCAACGTGCTGGGGCTGACTTCTGACTGCTGGGCTATGAAGTGAATGAGTCTGGAATGGAGGCTAGGATTTTCACCGAAGAGAGGGTGGGTATGAACCAGGTATGACCAGGTGGGCTCCCTGGGTTCCAAGACTAGAAGTGTGTGGTGGGGGATGGGAGGTGCTACAGGGATTTGGGGGGAGGACTGAAGGTGGCAGATTGTAATTATCTGAATGCCTACTATGCTCTCAACTCTGCTAGATGCTTCCTGTAAGCAACTGCCTGTCACTTCAACAGCTTCTGAGGAACAGGCTCAAAAGGAGAGAGTGCCCTTCCCAATGGTGCAGTGAACAACAACTCCAAGCTCTTAGCAGAACCGATTTTGTTAGATTCTAGAGTCATAGTTCTAATCATTATGGATTGTCCTGTGTCTCAACCAAATACTCAAGCTGAAAGTCTAGCTCCTTGTACCTTGGTAAGTGGCTGTATTTGGAGATTGGCCTTTGAAGAATTAATTAAATCAGTATGAGGATATTGTGGTGAGCTCTAATCCAATTTGGCTTATGCCTTTATAAAGAAAGGTCATTTTGGACACAAAGAGAAACCAGGAATTGTTATGCAAAGATGAAAGTCCCTAGGAAGACATAAGGAGAAGACAATTGTATACAAGTGAGCGTGGAGGGGGACTCATGAGGAACCAGACCTTCAACACCTTGATATTGGTCTCATAGCTTCTGGAACTTCGAGAGGGAACATTTTCTTGCTTAAGTGAATAGCTTTTGGCACAGTATTTGGTTACAGAAGTCTGATAAACCAACACACTGACCTCTGGGAGTGCCTGTGTCTTAGGGTTTCTATTGCTGTGATAAACACCAGGACCAGAAAATTGGGGAGGAGAGGGGTTACTTCATCTTATAGCATATAAGTCTGTCACCAAGGGAAGCCAGGGAGGAACCTGGAGACAGGACCTGAGCAGAAACCACAGGATGACATTGCTTACTGACTCGCTCCACATGGCTTGATCAACTGCTTTCTTAGAGCCACCAGGACCAGGAGAACTGGTGGTGTGGCCAAGAGTGGTCTGAGCCCTCCCACATAAATCATCAATCAAGACAACGTGCCACAAGCTTGCCCACAGCCAACCTGTACGGACATTTTCTCAGTTGAATTTCCCTCATCGCAGATGTCTTCATCTGGGGTTAGGTTGACATAAAACTAACCAGCACAGCCTGTGTCCCACGCTATGGATTTAGAGCTTAACTCTGCAGGTGGGAAGTCAGTACTTTAGACTTCTGGGTTAAGGAGAACTATGAAGGTCACTGTGAAGGATTCCGCTGGGGTAATTCATTCATTTCCTCTTTCCCATGATAATTGCAAAGGACCTATGGTTATAGGAGCCATGTAAGTCTGGCTCTTCCATGAACACCACTTGCTCCTGGGGCTAACAGCACCTGGTACACACCGGAGAGCCAGCACATACTGTCCCGTGGAAGAGCGGATGTGGACTAGGTTCTAGAAATGGGAAAAAAAAAAGTCAAGACAACTTAGAGATGGCCTTCATGGAGCTTAGACTCTGGGGAGGATGAAGTCTGTACAGTTTGTCCTGAAAAGACTCCCTTCAGGTGAGACAGACATTATCAAGAGATTCCATCCTACCAAACTAGGCAAAGAATATTGTGCGTACTTTTTCTGTTTGAGATAACATGTGTGGCCAATAAATGTGTCAAATGTGCCACTGAATACAAAATAGCATTTTGCAACGTTTTATAGCATTTGTAAAATATGAATTAACTTTAATTAAAATAGGCTCTGAGGTAGTAACCATATTGCATAGTAGTTTAGAATTTACAGGTCTGGAGAACACTGGTAACCTGGCACAGGTGCTGCCAGGAGCAGATAGTGCCACAACAAACGCCCTGCAAGAAAGAATCTGACGATTCACTTACTTCCTTACTTAATTGGTTTAAAAAACAAACAAAACAACAGCAACCAAAAACTCCCGTGAATTCTGTCTTAATCAGCATGCTGGGTCTGGTTGTTTTCCCAAGGTGCCAATGGCGCCATCTTGTGGCTGGAAAAGATTCTACATTAAGTAGAATTGTGCCTACTTGGTTTCCTTTTTCATCTGTAGTTTTTGTTTTTATTAGAGTATTATACGCATGTGTTTGAAGAATCACATTGCTGTGGTTTGAAGTGATAACAGTTTGGGTTCATTTTCCTTCACCTCACAGTCTGCACGGTCAGCCTTTCACTTCTTTTGACACTACTGCCTATCCCAAAGGACATTCCTATAGCAACACTTCTCTGCAGACACCTTGAGGATGAAAACTTAGCTTTCCCCATTTCCTTGCCATCCCAAGCACATGCTTGCACTCTTCCCATTTCTTACCCGGAAGTGAAGCTATACTGCCACACTAATTGGACAGCTTGGGTGTCACTATGTCTAGACAATTCTAGTCATAGCTGACTTGTGCAGGTAATCTTTCTCACCTGCTTCTCTTTGTATTTTTGCTCTGTGTCTCTGCTCTCTCTCTGAACACTGTCTCTGAAAACTTTGTTTTTCTCTCTTGTACAATTTCCAGGAGCCTCCATTGTGGTTTGTTTGCCTGTCCATACTGTCATCAGAGTCTTTTCCGTTTGATGTTTTCTTCTGGTTGAACTGTTTTCTCCCAGATGTGTTTTCATGTCTGGTTCTCCAAATAGCTAGTAACCTTGCAAGATAAAACTCTGGACTGTGGCTAAGACTTGGTACCTGTCAGGCTCCTTGGAGAACGCTCTGGCTGAGTCTTTCACTGCAGGAACATGGAGCCTACTTTTGAGGTAGTTGGAGTCCTGGGGAACACAACTCTTTGATCTCTTGCATGGAGGATGGAACTCTGACTGCCAGCCATCTGGAACTGAGGTGAAGAGTTTGGGATCTTGACATGGAATGTGGATATGTTCACCCAATCTTCTTAGGGGTGTAAATAAGCCATCCTCAATGGTGCTATGTGTTCAGGACCTTGTGTTCTCTGCTTTCTAGAGATCAAATCACTAGCTTTTGAAAAGGCTAGGAGAGTTTTTCTCCTGGGCTGGGTTAGGGAGAGGATCTGGACACTTACAGAAGACCTCTGTGTGGACTCTCAACCCACCACCTTCTTTGCAGTGGCTTCTCTTCTCTATCTACCACAGAGAGTGCAGCAGATATCTGTATCTTTGAGGATTCTGAAGTGTCAGTTGTGATGGCTTTTCCTTCATGACTAAAAGTGTTTGCATCTGAGACAGCTTCAAAGGCCCATGTGATAAAGCTGGGTTCCCCAGTTCAATGCAGTTGGAAGGTAGTGCCCTCCTTTAGACATGGAACCTACTGAGAAGTCCTCATGTCATTGGAGACATACCCTTGGAAGAAACAGTGGGACTCTGGCTCTTCTTCCTTGCTCTTTTGCCTCCTAGCATATGGAGGATACCTTGGCTTTTTCATCTGCTTCCCTTAGGATGCGTCCACCAAGATGTGCTGCTTGCCATAGGCCAATCAGATTGGACCTACAAAATTGTGAGCCCAGACTCACTTTTTTTTCAAATGTTTTATTAGCTCAGGCATTTATTATAGTACTGGAAGGCTGGCCAACACACGACATAGGGTAGAATGCAGGCACTCTCTGGATTTTGGAAACACAAGAGTTGCCATCCTCAGATCAACTTACCCTGGAAGGTTTCTGCCTTTCCAGGAGCTGCCTTGTGCTGGGACATCAGAGAAGAGCCGATGGGCAAGCATTTCCTTACCTTCCTGTCTTCACACTCTTCACCCATTTATTTAAGTCATTCACTCTGTAACTCTTTGTTGGCTTTTATCTCAGAAATTGACCCTGGGCCGGATTTAGATGTGTGTCGAGTAAAGCTATGTTCTCTGACCCACGGGATGTCTTCAAACATGGCAGACGAATAACCTGTTAGATAAGTGTATATATCGCAGAAATGCAGCTCATTAAGAGGATTGTGACTCTCCATGGAGACAGGTTGTTTTTCAAGATCTCCCAGCAAGTGGCACGGTACTGAGATCCCCTTGCAGGTCCAGACACCTGCTTTCCTGAAGAACCACCTCCCCTGCAAGCACACCCATCTCATTAATTGCCATTGAGCTTTCTGATGCCTAGACAGAAAAGCCAATTCTTTAACTCATAGTCAATGAGCCCCATAATCATCCTAGGACCTACAGTACACAGGACAGCTCCATCCACACAAGGCTCTCTGCAGGAGTGAGCCTCATGCAGAGTCAATATCACTGGGTGAACCCGCAATCTGTTATGAGTGGATTGGGCTGAGTGCTTTGAGTGGATTGGGCTGAGTGCCTTCAGTTTGGGCTGTTGAGCAAAGAGGAAGGCTGTGCTCAGTGGGAGGTAAGGTTAGAGCTGTAGAATGAGGCTGCCTTTTCCTGGAAAGAGCCAGGAGAGCAGGGGAGTCCCAGTCCCTCCTTCCCTGCATGCTCTGCTCTGTTCTTCCCTCCCCTTCCCACCTCTTCCCTCCCCTCTTTTTACCTATTCACTTTCCCCCTCCATTCTCCCTCTTCAAAAAAAAAAAAAACCAAACCAAAAACAAACAACAAAAACCAAAAACCCCAAACCAACCAAACAAAACCCAAAGGGTCAACTTCTCTCCCTCCCCCTCATTTTCCCCAATATCAAAGCTCAATTTCTACCTGAAGACAAGAAGAGGTTGGACTTTTTCTATGTTTTTTTTTTTTTGTTTTATGCTTTTGTTTTTTATTGAGACAGGGTTTCTCTGTATAAGAGCCCTGGCTGTCCTGGAACTTGCTTTGTAGACCAGACTGACCTTGAAATCACAGAGATCTGCCTGCTTCTGCCCCTGGAGCGCTGTGATCAAAGGCATGCACCACCATGCCCAGTTTAAGGGGAAGTTTTTAAGACTGTCTTTACTCAAAGCTCCACCCTCAGCTGCTGTGGCCTGCCTGAGACTCTGGCCCAGGTTGCCTGGGTTGAGGGAGGAAATTGTTGCTTTGTGGAACGAGAGTTTGCTATCTCTGTTGAGGCAGAGAATTGTAAGAGGGGCCAGGATCCTGAAAGAGGATCACAGAAAGAGATTGTCCCACTTTCCTTTTCAATAGCATCCTGTAGCACCCCTTGGCCTGTGGTGTCTGCAAATCCTCTCCTGTGAGACCTGGCAACCACAGTGCTCCTTCAAGGAAGAGACCGAGTGCTAGGGGCTTTGATAAAAGTCTGGGGGGAGGGATCTTTCTCTTCTGCTCCTTAGCTGTCTTTCTGTAAGGTGTGTGTGTGTGTGTGTGTGTGTGTGTGTGTGTGTGTGAGAGAGAGAGAGAGAGAGAGAGAGAGAGAGAGAGAGAGAGAGAGATTATAGTGCCCCTGCCTTCTGTGGCTAGAGCCAGAAAGGGTGAAGTCCTGTGTTGACTGCACAGATGGGCTCATGGTGGGGGTGACCGAATTGGATATACCCTAAATCACTCCCGTTCCATGATATCAGGAACTGGACAGATTGCTGACCTGACTAAGGGCTCATGGGGCCAGGTTCAGTCCTCATCCCTCTCTGTGGCTGCTTTTCTGTCTTTAGCTGGTCACATCCTGTCTTAGCCAGGGTTTCTATTGCTGCAAGGGAACCGCATGACCAAAAAGGCAAGTTGGGGAAGAAAGGGTTTGTTTGGCTTACACTTCCAGATTATAATCCATCATTGGAGGAAGTCAGGACAGGAACTCAAGGGGCTCAAGGGGATCAAGGGTAGGAGCTGATGCAGAGGTCATAAGGGATGCCATTTACCGGCTTTCTTCCCATGTCTTGCTCAACATTTCTTATAGAACCCAGGACTACCAGCCCAGGAAAGGCACCATCCATGTGGGCTGAACCCTTCCCCAATGGTCACTAATTGAGAAAATGCCTTACAGCTGAATCTCATGGAAGCATTTCCTCAGCTGAGGCTCCTTTCTCTCTGATGACTCTTGCTTGTGACAAGTTGACAGACAAGAACCAGCCAGTATACATGCTAACACTGACATGCTCTGTGAGAGCCAGGCTGAGGCAGGTTACTGTAACTGTTGACTTAGAAGTTCTGCCAAGATCCTTGTGAGAGCAAAGTTTCCATCTCCTGTGAGCCATGCCTCAATCAGAGCCCCTTTGTCTTCTCTAGGCTCCATAGAACATCCTTCTTACCTCAAACCTCCATTTCCCAGCTCCAAGTATCCACTAGAGCCACTCGGACAAATGTTCCTGCCTCAACGCTACAGTTGAGGATCATGGGGTGGTCTCCGTTATACATGGCTCAGAAGACTCAGAGCAAAGCTGAGGACTTCCCAGTTCCTGGGTGTACTTGGTTTTTGTATTTCATACATGGAGAGAAACTGACGGCAAGCGGGGTTGAGCTATCACACAAGTCAAATACAGTTTGGTCATTTTGGTGACACGGAGAAATGTTACACAATTACCCCAAGGTCATATAGCTAAGACATAGCAAAGTCATACCTTAAGCTCAGGGTTTTGACTCTAAGTTCAGTATTTTTCCTTTCATCCGAGAGTTCCCTGAGGCTCATTTGGGGCCTATATCTTAACACACCTTTCCTACCCTTGACAGAGATCCTCATGACCTTGCCCCCAGGGCCTATAAATCCAGAAAGCCATGGCAGAGCCCAGGCTGGGAGGGCATGTTCTCTGTACTCAGGGAAGGACATGGAGTCTGTGATTTGTCCTGTGTATGAAGACTGTCCCATTACACTGGTGTAGACATCTAGGAGCAATGTAGTTATGTATGGGACAGGTCATAGTGTCTGAAGAAAACTGTTCACATCAGCTAAGTGGCCAGAAAGATGTCACCTTCAAGGTATCTGGATTCCAGTGGTTTCCAGTGCCAGGGATGAGTGCTGCAATCAGAAAGCTGACCCTGGTGAACAGGCTAGCCTGGATAGAGGGTATAGCCGAAGAAGGTGTCTGCACCTGGCAGATCCATCTGCATCTCCTACCCCCTGGAGCTTCAGTGAGCACATGGAGTGATGAGCTGGGAATGTATGAAGTTATTTGTCATATCTGTAGTGGCTTGGCCTGATGCTGTTTGTATTCTAATGCTAATTTGGGCCCCCAAAACTAGCTACCCCAGAGATGGGAGAACCCTGCTCCCAGTTAATTGTGATTGGTAAATAAAGAAGCCAATAGCTAATAACTGGGCAGAAGAGACATGGGCGGGATTTGGGTTTTCCTGGGTTTGGAGTGGGAGGAGACAGAGCAGCAGAAGAATACACAGGAGGGGAAGGAAGCTACCATGGGATAAAGTTCAATACAGCATGGCCCTCAGGGCTGTCCAATTGGAGTTAAGAGTAGCCCAGATAGAACATAGTAAATAGTAAGTGTCTAAGGGCTTTACTGCTGTGAACAGACACCATGACTAAGGCAACTCTTATAAGGACAATATTTAATTGGGGCTGTCTTACAGGTTCAGAGGTTCAGTCCATTATCATCAAGGTGGGAACATGGCAGCACCCAGGCTGGAAGGAGTTGAGTTTTAAAGCCCATACCCACAGTGACACACCTACTCCAACAGGGCCACACCTTCTAATAGTGCCACTCCCTGGGCCAAACACATACAAACCATTACATTGTACTCTCTGGCCCCCATAGGCTTGTTCAAACACATGAGTCTATGGGGGCCATACCTAAACATACCATAATGCAAAATACATTTAGTCCAACTTCCAAAGTCCCCATAGTCTACAGCAGTCTCAACAATGTTAAAAGTCCAAAGTCTCTTCTGAGATTCATCCAATCACTTAACTGTAATTTCCAAAGCAAGACAGGAAACCAGCTGGGCAAACTCCAGACTCTGCATCTCCAAGGCCAATGTCAAAGCAGTCTTCAGATCTCCAACTACTTTCTCATCTTTGTTGACTGCAACAAACTTCTTTCTCCTGGGTTGGTTCCACTCCCTGTTAGCAGCTTTCCTCAGCAGATAGCCCATGGCTCTGGCATTTTGAACATCTTGTGGTTTTCAAGGCAACTTCAATGTTACAGCTTCCTGTTTCAATGTCTGGAATCCACATATGATCTCCTGGACCCCTCCAAGGGGCTGGCGTCACTTCTCCAGCTCTGCCCTCTGTAGCACTCTAAGCTCAGGCTGATCCATTCCACTGTTGCTGCTGTTCTTGGTGATCACTCCATGGTACTGGCATCTCCAATACACTGAGTTCTTCTGCTGCAACTAGGCTTCACTAATAGCCTCTCCTAGGCTCTCTTTATAGTGCCAAGTCTCAAATCCTTTGCATGACCCCTTCAGTCCTGGGCTGTCAACTGCAACTGAGGCTGCACCTTCACCAACGACCTTACATGGCCTTTCACAGTGCCAAGCATCATCTTCTCTCCATGACTCCTTCATACCTTCAAAACCAGTACCGCCTGGGTGACTCTTACACATTACCAAGTACAGCTAGCTGTAGCACGAGGTACAACCTTGACTATCTCTGGAACAGCTTCTTTGTGCTCTCAGAAAACACTTCCCAGAAGATTTCACCTCAGTGGTGCTGGTCTATTCTCAATCACCACTAATTTCTTAGCTCCAGCTAACCAGCATCAATTTTCCCAGTAGTCTCCTTCTCTTGACTATAAAGCCAGAGTCACAAAGCCAAAGCTGCCAAGTTCTGCTGCTTGCAGGAGCTGGGACATAGCCCCCTTGTTCTATTACATGGTCACTAGCTTTCTGTTTTCCAACTCCTTCATTGCCTAAGCTTGGAAGTCCTGGATCTTGCTCTGTAGATTGACCTTGAACTCAGAGATCTGCATGCCTGTTCCCTGGGATTAACGGTGTGTACTACCTTGCCTGGATCTAAATTTATCTGGGTGGGCTCTTGCCCCAAAGTCCCACTTAATCTGCTATCTCCTAGAACACAGGACTCAGCTCCATTTCACTTCCTGGGGCCCCTTTAATACTACCCTATATTTTGTATTTTTCCTTTTTCAGCTTGCTATGTTTGTTTAAAATGCTCTTCATAAGACTTAATCAAGCGAAAAAGTCTATGATAAGCATTTCTGAGACTTCCTTTGTCAGTGCAATTAATCTGAGTCTCTTCACCTTAGCCTCAGGCAGACTCTTCAGACAAGGACAAAAAGTAGCCACATTCTTCCCCAAAATACCACAAAACAAGGTACTCTAGGCCACATATTGAAATTCTCCACGGAAACCTCTTGGACCAGGTCTGCACAATTCAAATCATTCTCAGGAACAAAGTCTTCCATATTCCTACTAGGATAGCTCATTAAGCCCCATTTAGAGCATTCCACAGCTTTCCAAATCCAAAGACTCCAAATCCACATTCTTCCAAACAAAATCATGGTCAGGCCTATCACAGCAATACCCCACTCCCGGTACCAACTTCTGTCTTAGTTAGGGTTTTACTTCTGTGAATAGACACCATGACCAAGGTAACTCTTATAAGGACGGCATTTAATTGGGGCTGGCTTACACCTTCAGAGGTTTGGTCCATTATCATCAAGGTGAGAACACGGCAATGTCCAGGCAGGTACAGGAGGAGCTGAGAGTTCTACATCTTCATCTTAAGGCTGATAGCATAATACTGGATTCCAGGCAGCTAAGATGAGGGTTTTAAAGCCCACAGCCACAGTGACACACCTACTCCAACAAGGCCACACCTACTCTAACAGGGACACACCTTCTAATAGTGCCACTTCCAGGGCTAAGAATATGCAAATCATCACAGTAAGTAATAACTTGGAGTTATCCATAGAAAAGTAGATTCTAACAGCATGGAGGGTAGGCAGCTGCCCAGCTCTTGTGCTGGTTAAGACTTATTAAAACTATAAAGGCTGTGCATGTTTTTTTATATGGTACTTAATAACCAAAATGGGGTAGAAACCCTGGGCTAGGATTTTAAATATTTAATACAGCACATATCTTCTTCTATTAGTGGCGGGGCATATGCTAGGTAACTGAGAATCCAAAACAAAGTATTGAGGTTAGAAGTGAAAAATTGGGCAAGAGAGCACAGGCCCATGTCCATGCCATGCAGCATGAAGACTTGTTCTTGAGCCTGCATGGGAATCATTCAGTGGGATATTTCACATTCTGGACCTCTTTCTTAATTGAAGGAATTTGCATAGAAGGCTCAGCAATGAGGCCACTCAGCTTGTTTCTTAGCCTAATTCACACTGATGTGTGTCTCAGTTATGGGAAGCCCACCTGGTAGCTCTCCAGGAACCAAACCTCCATGTAGAAGTCACTTCCTCTGCCGTTTGCCGTAGATGGCACAGTGCCACTGGATCGGATCCAAACAGTTATTCAAGGAGAAACATTTTTTAAAACAGCAACTATACTAAACATACAGAGTCCCTCACCTGCCATTTGTCCCCAAACAACACAACCTAACAACTATTTACATTGTCTTTATATACGCTATGTATCCTAAGTCATCTAGAGATGATCTAGAGTCCTCAAGAAGAAGTGTATTGTTTATATACAAATAGCGTTCTATTTTACAAACAGAGATATTGGATTCTGCAGGAGGTTCTGACACCAATTCCCATTGGATAGCAAGGAACAGCAGTGTAGAGACCCTGTGTGCCATGACAACCATGACATAGAAGGCACACTAGCCTGGGTGGCTATAGTATCATCACTCAGGCCAGTGTAACAGGAAAATAAATTGCAAGATGTGTGCCTTGATCTTGACTGTATACAAGACACTAGCTGGTGACTTTTGAAAACAAATTTCTTAGGTGGTGGGTGGCTCTTGTAGAAGATAGCCATCCTCTGTTGGAGGATGCAGACCTAGAGAGGGAGCTAGCAAAAAGGCTGTATAAGAGATGGCTGAGAGATATGCAGATTGTTTAACATGTGTAAGCAAAGTGAGTTAAACCAGAAACCACCTCCCGTTCCATGTAAATCACCCAACGAGTGCTGGGGTGCTTAATAGGAACATGATATCCAGAACAAAGGAAGTGATAGGTCTATTACACTTGGGCTAGCTGTGTGTGCTCCAAGGGCCGGATTTTAAAAAGACTCTAAGCAGGTTAGAGTGTTTGGGGAGTTTTGGGGAAAAAGTATAGGAAATGTGGGTGAACCAGAGGTGACCTCTAAAAGTGTAGGCGGTGAATATGAACTGTGTTTTCGTCATAAGAACGACCTATCTGGAGACACAGAGTTGGTGTGGGGAGGTCCAGAGCCTCACAAAATCCTGATATGGAATCCAGCTGTCAGAAGTACTGCAATGGTCAAGGTCACAGATTCAGTGTGTGAAGTCAGCCAGTACCAGGATTCCTTTTGGAAGAGCTTGCAAGTCCTAAAGTGAATCTTACTGTACCCATTTCCTAATCTCTAAGATGATGTGCTGGAGAACCCTGCTATTAAGGTCACAGTCTACCATGCCTGGATAGCTTTCCAAGCTCAAAGCTCAGAAAAATAAATAAATAAATAAATAAATAAATAAATAAATGAATGAATGAATGGAGGACTCTCTTTCTCAGCAGGGCTTCCTCTTCTCTGTCTGACCTTGTTTGGAGAGTGTCTAAGCACAAATGCCTGGTCTTATTTGGAGGATGGCCCTATGCAGAGCTTCCTGCAAGCATTGCATGACTGAGCACGTAAGTCCTCTGCCTGTATGATAATTAGGTGCTGTGTTGTGACCAATCAGCCCTTCTGCCCCTTAACCCCGAGAACCCTTATATACTTTACCCCTGGAACAATAAAATGAGCTGTCTCTCAGAAGCTGACTCCCAGAAGTTCTTTTTGTTATACCCACTGTCATCTAAACCCTGCTCATCATTTCTGCTCTCTTTGCCTTCCTGGTCCAGTGGCCAATGACCCATGTGGAAAGGGAGACCCACAATGATGGTTTAAAAATGACTCTCTGCTTCCTTTCCAGGGAGAAGACACCGACACAGAGTAGCATCATGGTATAGTTCACATGTAGGTGTGAACTACAAGATGGAAAGCAGCCAGTCATCTTCACTTAAGGACCTTGCCTCCGTGTCCCAATGCCACACTTCTCATGATCAAAGCTTCCCAGAGAAGCTGGGCAGGAACCCAGGAGTCCTAACGCTACCTTCTCCAACTCTAGTGAGAAGGATTTCTCTCAACCAGCAGGGATCCAGAAGTCCATGTGGTTAAGTGCACAGCCCATGGGGTGGCCCATCCTTTGGAGAGAGGTCTATCAGTCCTCTCCTACCAGGTCCAACCATGGTCATTATACATAGTCTTCTCAAAGAGGACAGTCTGCAGTGAGGTCCTACTCAAGGGGACAGGAACCTGGAGATACTGTTGCTGTTTAGGATAGATGACATTTGCTTCAGGGGGAACTGATCACAGTCTAACCAGCCTCGAGCATATCTGGAATACAGAAGGGCCCCAGAGCTCTGCTAAGGGACAGGTCTTTTTCTGCAAAGTCTGATCCAGGGGAAGTAGGCCAGGTAGTCTGCAACCAGCTGGCACCTTCTCAGACATGTTTGTCTGTGCTTTCTGACTGGTGTGAGTGGCTAGGCTCTGCAAACAGCATACTATGTTTATGAGAGTGTGGATTACTGGAATGCACCCCTCCTCTAGGAGAAAACTTCATGTCTGTCAAAAATATACTGGAAGTGTCATAATAGCAAATGATATTGGTAAATATAAAATTCTTGTAATAACAGGACAAAACTCAAGATGAGAAATAATGACCACAGAGATGTGAACATCGGAGCTTTTGCATTCTGGGTACTTGTCCCCTCTCTAGAGAGACACAACAGTGACTGTATTGAAGGATCCAAGAAGTCAAAATCCTAATGACATGACATTGTCTCCTGACATCTTGTTCCCACTTAACTCTGCCCGTCCATCAGTATGCTGTCTCTAAACCACTGGCTTTTCCTGTGTGGACTCTGACACTGCTTGGTAGGCACTCACTCACTAACTCATCACTCCTCCCTTCTCCAAGTCAGTCCATCATAGTTCTCATTATGTACCTACTCTCATTATGATAATGTACCCATATGAACATAATCAAGGAAGAAGCAACTCTCTCTTCTGTGCCTCCCTAACATTTACTGGGCATGGATGCTTTTCTGTGCTTATCACTGTCTTAGCTTCTACAAAGTGCCACCTTCCATAGGCTCAAGGGCCATTCTTTACCATGAAAACATGAAATTCCTACCTTCATGTCTTCTCTCTCTCTCTCTCTCTCTCTCTCTCTCTCTCTCTCATTTCTCATATTTGGCTTTCTTAGAACTTTTCATCTGTGAAACAGAGATACATTTTTCTTCACTTATTCTCACCTCAGTGGGTTCTTTAGTTCTTTATAGCAAATATATTCCTGTTGCCTGATACAGGCTGTAAGGAAACCCAGTCTCAAGATGAAAGAACCTATTTACAATAGCAGTTTCCCAGGCAAGATGCCTACCTGCACAATAGTGGCACATTGTTATAGGGGAACCAACTCCTTTTTGATAGATCCAAATCATACTACACATGAAGAAATTCATGCTTTGTCTTGTAAGCCTGCCATGGCTGAGGAGATCTTAGGCCCAAGGGAGGAACTTCTTACTGCTGTATAGTTATATAGTCTTGGTGCCAAGCTACCTCCTAAATATTTATGTTTATGCCAATACACAAAGGTTACTCAAAGCCTTAATCAGAGAAGCTTCTCTTTGCAAAGGATGGCAACGAATGCAGAGACCTGTGGCTTTTTAAGTTGCCAAGAACATGATATTGTTGAGCGCTTAGCAATAAACAAAACATTTTATATCAAAGTTCAGGGATCACTGAAGAAAAAAGGGCAGAAAGAATATTAACAGCCAGAAGATAGGGAAATGGGCTGTGAAGTCCTATTTTCTGGGCGTGGCAGAAACAATACGATCGTGACTTCACTCCAGCCACAGCTGCAATGGGCATCCACAGACTGGGCTTATCAAGTCACTCATGTGTTTGAGAAAGATCCATTAGGGCCTATATCTCTTCCTGATAAAGTATTGTCTACTGATGGATTCAGAGGAGAGGGCAATCATATGTATACCCACTGAGGTACCCATAGGCATCAATGGATAGTTCCAAACACACGGTCTCAGAGGCGACCCTAGTTGAGCTCAGTAGGTCTCAAAAAGAAAAGAAGAAAAAGAAGTAGAGGAAGAAGAACAGGAGGACAAGGAGGAGGAGGAGGAAGAAAAGGAGGAGGAGGATGAGGAGGAGGATGAGGAAAGGTAAAGATATTTAAAAGGGAATTTTAGGTGGGGGTAAGTAGGGGATGGAGAGATTAGAGAAGATGGGGATTACAGTAATCAGAAGGCACCTGATGTATGTATGAAATTGTCAAGGAACAGTATTTTTGAAGAGATAAAAATTCAGTGAAGCCCCTTTGTCCTGTCTGTACAGAAACTGACAGACCTATGGATGGTGGGTTTTCCCAATGGTGGCATCTCATTGCCACCCTTCTTAAATCCAACACTTACCTACAGATCAGTAGATCAATACTTAAGTTTTGAATTATGACAACTTATTAAATCTTATTCACAGTGTTCTTTCTGCACCCTTTTATCTAGTTTTCTGTTCTTGTTTCTTAATGTCATTACCTGCTTTGTCTGTGTGAGTGCAAAATGAATTGTTTTCTTTTATATATAGAAATTTGCATTTAATAGCATCAATGACATTCTCACTTGTTACTCAACTAGTTCTCTATATATCAATCGTTAACATACCTGGAAAATCATCAGAACCATAAAACACCTTTTTAACATCATTAATGGTAACTCCAAATGCCCCCACTTTCCCTTAGAGACAGCCACATCTATGCATGAGCTATACTCAGAGTCGGACAGGCATATGTCCTCTGAGGTGGCTCTTTACCTAGGCAAGGCTCCTGGCTTCTTGCCTGTGCTGGGCCCTTGTGTCTGGGTTCACTTCTATT